>JBBPNO010000044.1:0-86140 GCA_038090915.1 Boletus eberwhitei
GTAGGATCCATCTGCAAACAATATTTATCAGTCTCTGGTGATTTTGTAACGTCGATAATGTCGTGGCTATGGCTATGGAGGTTCTTGGGATCTAAACGAGCTTCATCCTGAGCAACCGATAGCACGTGGTCACCGTGGGGACCGTCTTGAGAACTCGCATAATCCTCCACTTCGACAGCCAGTACCTGCGGAAAGCGTACAGTTCAGCAGTGGTGCACTTAAGAGATAATTCTCCGACCATTTTTGAGGGTTCAATACCACTGGCTGAGGACTGAGACGACGCATAAGGTGAGGACGAGAACAACTGTGGAGGGCTGGAGCTCGGAGGTAGGGGAGAGTGTGGGTCCTCGCAGGGATAACCGAAGTCCTCCCGAGTTTCCTCTTCGTCTGTCAGACAAGCGAGATTGTCACCACGTACGTGATCCAACTCTGTATGCAGCATCTGGATGCACTTTAAGCGGTCGACTGAGTCGGCTTCTCTTTCTTCACGCGGGGCTGTTGCCGAGGACAATGGTGGCTCCTGAGGATGAACAATTGTATGAGCCTCCGGGTCATCGGTATTTATCAACGACACGCATCCGCCCGTGGGAACGACCGCACGGTCTGATGGGGGCTACGCAGGGATTAAGTGCTTAGAGACGTGGATTTCAGACGTTTGTCTTACGACTTCTTTGGAAATCGCAGGAAGGATGACCTGATCAGAATTGCTTTGAGGGTGTGTGCAGCCGTGTTCTTGATCTATCCTGTTTTCTGCCGTCTGGACGCCCGAGGGCTCCTGGTCGAACTGCATATATGCGCGTAAGATATGAGGATAGTCGGTGAATGATACCCTGAGAATGTGGTTGCACCTTGAATAGATGGATTGGGCTTTGTCCCCCGTGGGTTACGATGTCACCGCCGTCCGTTACAGGACACGAATGTACCTGGATATATGCATACTCGCACTCGAGTAAAGGTTACTCTCGAAGTTACACATGACTCACGTTAGAAGGGGATGGATTGAGGATATCTGGAGCCGAATCCTCGTTCAGTGCAGTGTTACCAGGCTCGTGTTCATGATCCACGGTAACGCTCTCGGCTAGTGAGTTCTGGCTGCTATCGCTCCGCGTCAAATAGATATCAGCATTGGCGTCCATAACACGAAAGAGCTCTAGGGTCAATGCTGCCCTTATATAAACGTTGTGGTACAGAGCGAGTAGACGGCAGGAAACTTGAAGAAGGGCAAGTCACGTGGCCGGAAATAAGGTGCGACTCGGATAAGGGGTAACAACCCTACAGAATCTCGCTCCTGCCGGTGATCCACTCCAGCCAGTTTACTCATAGAACTCCAACTGTGCGATTCGGCACTCAGCGCGTACTGCGTTAGTGCATTGTTATTGACACCCGAGAGATGTCGTCGGTTTCGCGTAGCATGGAATTGTGAAGATGAACATAGAAACAGTACCTTCGTGCCTCGAAGTTAACGGTCATGTTTCATATTTGAACCGAGACACAAATTGTGAGGAGCCACACATCACAGTGCACGGAAGGGACTGTATCAGTCTTCATGCCTCAGAAAAGAAAGATGGTCACGGAAAATATCTATTCTGCAAGCACATGTCATTTGTGGACAGTACGGACTCGGGGGTCACCTTTTTCGCTCCGCTTGCGAAGCTTCTCCTGCCGTTTGCTCAATGTGCTTTTTTCACTGGTGGGTACTTCTGAGGAATTATTTGATGACCAACCAATCATGGGACCGATAAAGTTGCTCCAGATTTTGAATAAAGCATACGACGGGATCTTGGGTACATCAGCCTCCGCCCAAGCCAAAAAAAAAAAAAAAAAGTAAAGCATACCAGCAGGTAAAAGTACCAAAACCATTCACCGAACGCACCACTCCCGATTTGGCACGCCCCTACATACAGAGGTAAGTCAGGATAATCATAGGTACATCCTGGACGTACAAGTAACATATAAAATGTCAAAACACCATTCCATGATACCGGGTTGATTGAGGTCTTCGCCAGACGAAATAATTGCTCCAGTTGTCGGGTCACGTCGGGGTGTCCCAATGCTCTCCAGATATCGGGACAGAAACAGCGCAGGTAGATAAGCCACGACATATACAGCCAGCGAACCCTTTGAAGGGGGTAGAGAACTCCGCCTAAATAACAGACGGAGCAAGATTGATAGGATGGTAGGGAGGAACATCCCACGACGAAGGTTTCTGATAGCTTGTTCATTTTGTCCAGCTTACGACGCAATGATTAATTTCCTGTCATTTTTAGCAGGCAAGTATAGGTACCTATACGTTTTGCTGCACCATGAGCCATTTGTTCGTGAAAAGCGAAGGTTTGGATTAGGAGAGTAAATGTGCTGTTGGTAGTGTGAGCTCAGGAGGCTTCGGTGTTTGGGAGTCATAAACGTTACAGAAACGTAATATTGCGTGGCTGATCTACAACTTGGCTCAAGCCTCCTCTACACTTGCACGAGTTCGCCGGAGCCAGTTGTTTACATGTAACCACGGCTTGCTACCACGACTTGTTATGGACAGGGAGCAAGAAAACAAGGGAGCGGCCGAATTGGTTCAGGGGACCCTACAAGCCAACAAGGATCACTTGATTGCTCTAAAAACATACACACAGAAACTCGAAGCTGAGTTGGAAGTATTCGACAAGCTATTTGTACGTTGTCCCGTATTCTTTGAAGGTCATTTCTGACGAAAGTGAACTACAGAACGCTGTCGACACCATTGACGAGTCCGATCTGGATGTGGGATGCTTCGTCACCATACCTGGTTCTGTCAGAGCAACAGCACCGATTGCATCGAAAGAACTACTGTCACCCGTATGTGAAGATCATTGTATTTCTTCTGTTTAATGACCGCTTTTTCAGGATTCTCCATTTCATGACGATGCTCTGAAACGCAGCCGTTATCTGAGCTTCAGTGAAGCACGCTCAAGTATGTCTCAATTTTGGCGCATCGATTATACCCAACGTGTCTTTCAGTGAAGACCAAGGAATTGGAAGCCCTCGCGGAGGCTGTACAAGCCGAGAGTTATCGCAGGCATGCGTTGGATTCTCAAACAAGGTGTGCCCATTATCACTGGCTGCGCTCATCCCTCATCTTTCCAATGGCAGAGGTCTCCCAGCGTTCCCGAACATCGATACGCAAGCGACCCATGTCCTTGGGCTGAATGCCGAAGGTATTGACTGGGAGCGAATCGCCGAAAAGGTGACATTCTCTCCTTACCTCGCTATGTGCTACTCAATGCTCACAGGTATCAGTCATCTCCATGACCACACGTACAGCAAGAGAATGTGAGATACGGTGGCTCGGAGAACAACATCCTGAACTCAACCACGAACCTTGGAGCCAAGAGGAAGTGCTGGAAGTCAAGTCTCTTGCCGCTGAGTTCGTGGACACTGACAGTCGGCCAGATTGGGTGGTCGTAGCTAAGAGGCTAGGGGTGAGACGCAACTTATCTCGAGAAGTTTTAGAAATCTAATGGGCGGAAATAAGACGAGACGAACGCCACTAGATTGCATGCGGCACGCGAGTTTACGGAAGTCACATCAGTGGACAACGGAAGCTGATGAACGTCTTCTCAAAGCCATTCGTATGTATGGGCATGACAACTGGCATCTTGGTTCGTTTGCGCCATTCTTTTTTTCATATCTCTTGTTGAGGGCGTTGACTACAGTTGCACGCTATGTTTCAGAAGATGCGACTCCTTCACAATGCAGCAACAGGTTCGAAAGGACTCTAGACGAGTCCATCAAACGCACGACCTGGTCTCCTGAAGAAGATGCCCGTCTCTCTGCTGCCGTCGCTGCCTATGGTTCATCATGGGTGGACGTTGCCGCCAGTGTACCCGGTCGATACAACGATCAATGCCGAGAACGCTGGACCGAACAACTTAATCCAAGCATTAATAGAAGTCAATGGTCGGAAGAGGAAGACAAGTCACTGCTCGATTATGTACGTGAACACGAGAACGCTTCCTGGAAGGATATTTCTGAACATCTTCGCAATGGGAGGACGGAAACGATGGTAACGTAGCATTTCCCCGCTATGCTGCGGATGTCGAGACAATTTTTCCCTAGTGTCGTAACCGGTATGCAGTTCTGCAGAAAGGTGCAAGCACTGTCCTGGTGATGCCCGCGGTCAATTCCGAGGTCCAAGTTACTTCAGTTGACCAAGCAGCCGTGTCATCCGATGTTGTGTCAGCGAGCCCAAATACCCTTTGTTTCAAATCTTCTTTCCGGACTAATATACGTCCCTGCCCAACAACACCGGCTCCGCTCCACACAGAATATCACCATCCAACACAATTTATATTCCTTGAGCCGGTGGTAAGCTCGAACCCCGAGTCGCGTCAACATCACAGGCTGCACTCGTCGCAGCATGTAACGAGATGGAAATCGACGACGCCAAGCGACATTCTACCCTCAAACACCACGACTGTGCCGCCGTCGAAGAGAAAAAAGCAGTCACATATTGCAAGATCTACCAAATCTTCGATGGAGGCTCGACAGGAGTCTACAAGCTGAAAATTGCAGTCGGGGCGAGATCCGGATTGATACATGCCCTGAATGTCGGACGTCTTGTGGGTCTGACATCTGCTCTGTAGAGTACTTCCAAATTCACTCAAGTATGCATCAGACGCGTGACACCTTAGCCGGACATTAAGGGAACAATAAGCACGGCAGTCCACCAAGATGTGTGCGGCTAGTAACGATATACCTACAGCTTGGAAAATGACGGCGGCAAGGATCACTGTTGTATCACTTTCCATCGTTTCCGCGGGTAAATTGATGCCTCGCAATTGACTATATGTCCGAGTAGCTCACCATCCTCTTGTCCTAAATTGTCTTCTGTAACTGTCAATAGGTTTTTCAGAGATTCCTGGACCAGTGCTGCAGTCTTCAGTTTGCGTTCAAGGGATGGAAGGGCTGCCTTCTTTGGTGGCGATGCCTGAACGAATTTCAGCCATGAATGAAAAGTGAGGGTCTAAGGTGATAACGCACTGGCGTCTTCAAGTAGGCATGTTTTGGTGGGAGAGGTGGGAAATGAGATGGGAGGGAACGTAACGTGGTCGGTATGGTTGGTGGTGAACTCTCATCATCGGAGGGAAGTAACTCTGGTGAGTCCT
Source organism: Boletus eberwhitei (assembly GCA_038090915.1). Classification (NCBI taxonomy): domain Eukaryota; kingdom Fungi; phylum Basidiomycota; class Agaricomycetes; order Boletales; family Boletaceae; genus Boletus; species Boletus eberwhitei. The sequence continues at coordinate 5,136 of JBBPNO010000044.1, forward strand.
CGCGCTCCGGAGGAAACTCCAACGATGATTCTGTTAACACACCTGGAAACAGGTTTAGTACATAACAATCCAGTGTAACCGATACTGACTAGCTGATCGAGAAGCGAGAGCGATGTTATGCAGCTCCTTCCCTTTTAACCCCCTGTCATTGCATGCAAGGAGTGCGTCTGTTGCTATAGGCACTGCCCTGTTGGCTAGATTCGCATACTCGTGGGCTTGTTCGTACAGCGTCTGGATGACTAGTGACACAGAAGGAACATTTGGAGGGGACAAGACAGCTCGAAAAGGGAACGTACACGCGACCACCTCCAGTTCCAATCTGTGAAGCGCTCGAGTCTCGATGGACTCGAACTCTCCTATCTTCAATTGCGACACAATCAATTTCCGGACTTCCCTTGACGCGATTTGCGGTGATATCGTGGGTATGTCTGGAGCGGTGGGTGGTCCGGGCGACGGACTGGGGGCCTTTGCTGGCTGGAGGGCAAACAGTGGATAGCCAGGTGGCGGCTGCGGAAAGTGGGCTGTAAAGTGTGGAAGTGCTGCTGTAGCTGCTGCCATTTGCTGACCCGGGGGAATTGGATAGGGTAGGTAGGGCGCTTGATAAGTTCCATAGGGTGGATAGCATGTGAACATGGTCGCCATGATGGGCAGTGTCAGCGAGTCACGGATGAGATGATGAACAAGCGCGTGCGACAAGTTCGGGTCAACCTTTTAATTCTTTCTTTCTTCTTCTTTTCCTCCTCGTCGCTTAGTAGATATTAGATGACGGTAGACGGCATGGGGCAATTCTTATTTACACCTGCATCTCGGTCGTTACCAAAACCTGCAGCGCTCCTGCAACCTCACCCGGTTCAGACCAATTCCTTCCGCATCAGTAGACCAAACATCGTGGGGCCTGATACCCCAGAAGATCCATACCCAATTCAACTCGAGGGAACTGTGCAACATGGTTTTGGAAGAGGAAGCAAGGACCTCGGGTGTCCGACAGGTGTGTGTCCCTGGGCCCTCTGATCTCATTCCTTATGTCTACATTTCCTAGCCAACCTGCCCGACGAATCCATCACTCACATGGCTAGCATCGCCAAGCCAGGAGTATACTATGGATATGCCCGTGTGTACCCTGTGAACGAACGATCCTCAGAGTTATCAACCGAAGACCTCGTCGTGTTGCCTATGGTGATGAGTCTAGGGTGGAATCCGTTTTACAAGAACCAACGGATGACGGCAGTATGCATCGCGTGTTTTCACAAAGTCGGCTGCTCAAATACTTCCACCCAGGAAATCCATATCATGCACACGTTCAATGCGGATTTTTACGGGTGCAAGTTGAAGGCACTCGTACTGGGATACATCCGTCCCGAACTTGATTACATCTCCCGAGGCAAGTTTATCACTTCCACGAAAACGATGTTCGAATATTAATCCGAGGGAACAGAGGCGCTCATAGACGACATAGAAACTGACAAGAGAGTATCCTTTAATTCGTTGGCAAGGCCAGGGTATGCAGAATACGCGTCTGAACCGTTTTTCAATGCCTGAGGGCATCGAGGGAAATAGAATATTATCGCTGTATGCCATCCATGAGACACCGACTATACGCAGTTGGTGCTGATCTGGGTGTTCTACGCAAATATAGAGTTCAATCTATCAGAGTGCTAGCGAGACTGTCAATTTTGCAGAATGAAAGAAACAACGGTGCCCATACCTCCTTAGACTCGTCTCTTCTTCTTCGACCTTGTCCCACCTATCTTGATCCTCGTTCTATCCTCGACTTCGACGACCAGCGGTCGTATCCTGTCACCTTCGCTCGTCAAGAACACGCCTTCGACAGCAATCCTGCCCTTTCCAAACCCTGCAAAGTGCAATGCAAGCGATATGCGACCCTTGTCTTTGATGACCTCCTCCAGTCGCCGGAAAGCGTGTACCGCACACTGATACCCTGCCTCGTGCGACTTGCGGTTCGCGCCGTTGAACCCACAACTACCACCGCTCCACCAGCCTTGCGGCACGAGTTTTCCATCGGGTCCACAGAGGTAGACTTTGGTGTTGTTCCTGCTGAAGATCCCATGGAAGTGGTATTTCGGAAAGGGTGCGATGGTTTTCGACAACTGAGCGGATACTTTGGAGAGAGTCAGGGGATTTGGAACGGCGTCATAAGAGATGGGTCCTGTTGGGGGGTGCTCCAGGTGTGGTGGCGTCGGGCGAGCGGGAGTGATGTCTGGGAACAGCGAAAAGGCCCTGAAGGAACCCGCGTTTGGACGCGATGAGCTATGCAGGGCCAGTCGAGCGGTTCGTAGTGAAGAGGTCCATCCCAAGGTCATACTGTAGTGCAACTTCTCAAAGACTCTGCCGTGGGAATGTCAACCTGAACGCTTTCAATTCGGACATCACCGGAAGGGCCATCTCAAGTTCTTACCCATTCCACCGAAAAACGATGGCAGTATGTAGCGCCCCCTGCACAGTAAGAATTTTTTACTAAGACTCCTTGGCCTCAGTTCTCCAGTGCATTCTACAATACGATTGCGAAGCGGAACAGTACGTGATGCAGCTACTCTTGCAGCACTAAAGTCTCAGTTCAAATTTCGCGCAGGCATCTTTGTCACCAGCATCTTTGCTGGCGCGTTCGCATTTGGCGTCGGTTTCGATTCCGCCGTCCAGTCATTCTGGGACCACTGGAACAAGGGCGTGAGTTGCAACAGCGCTACTTGTCGCATGCGCTCACGATGTTTCTTACCAGCGGCAATGGAAGGACATCCGTGCCAACTATGTCCAAAGCGATGACTCATGACGGATTTTCGTTGCTGTACACCCATAGTTGTGCAACTGTGTCCGTCGATAGAACCATTGTTTTAGATCCTCCCAGTCCTCCCGTATACTTCTCGACCAGATACTTGCACTGCCTAGCCGCAGCCATTCAACTCAGTATCATACGATTTGTTTTGTGCAGGAAACTCAGCGATTGCATTAGACAACGGGTGTTGCTCACAAGGATGCGGGTCAGAATTAAAGGCATGGGTAAAGAAAGTATGAAACGATTCGCAAACGCCTTTCGAACAACAGAGGATACGACACCAAGTTAGACACGTGGGATGAGTAACAGTCTAAACAAATTTAACAGTGTGGATAGGAGCGAAGGGGAAAAGAAGGGCTAATGAACACCGACAAGTCATACGGCGGGAGCGGCACTAGTACTGTACACAACAAGGGTAGCCAAACTCACGTGGATAACATTCCTGGGTCCTCACCAGGCTCCAGTGGACCGAAAATTTCGTCAAAAATTTCCTTGCCATCCGTAATCAACGGAGGGAGTTGTGAGGTATCAACCGAAGGGTCGTCCCGAGAAACTTTGATCTGCCGCATTCGCTCGTCATTCCAGATTTTCTCTACAGCCTCTGTCAACGTTTTCAAGCCGAACAAGAACCCGCGGTCAGGTTCTTTAGGGTAGTGCGGCGGAAAGCGAGCGTAAACGATACCACTATCTGCGTCAACCTCGGCTTGATACCCTTTGGAACTTGACACCTGCTGGACTACCGCCCGGTCAGGAGGAGGTGGATATGGAGACCAGTCTCGTCCAGTGGTGGTATGCGCAAAGTCAACGATGCGAACATTGACCTCTCCACGTTTCCGCTTTCCTTCGGACCGTTTGCATACAGGTCCGAAAAGCAGATCTTCACTATGTGTCCGTCGTAGAGATGAGCGGGCTGCGACCTGACTCCTAGATCGCGTTTGCGACCGTTCCAACGATTCCCCACGCTTACTCCGCGATGACGGGTGTTCCAGAGCCGACACTCTAAAAGCCTCCTGGGCATCACGATCTCCATCGTATATCAGGAGGAGACTGCAGCCGTAAAACCTGAAGCCTTTCAGCCGACTAATGATGCGTGCGAGTGCATACAGCTTTTGAAGTAATATTGGAATATGCCAAACGAGGAGACGTTCACCATCGAACAGGAAAGAGGCAAGCAATGATGGAAACTCTTCCGCACGAATGTCACGCCCCATATATTTGTCTTGGGTAACGTAAGATTGTGTGGCGTGGTTCCATACCTGCGGTTGACCAGTCAGCACCTGGCGCCTTCCATACCTCGATAAAAACACACCTGCATGCCACAAACACGGACACCAAGGGGGCGGCTCGTCGTTCGATCGCATTTCTTGCGCTGACTTTTCTTCTTTGATGGGGTAGCATCCATGCCATATTGCCTAGTTCCCATCTTCAAGTCCAACACACAGGAGCGTTTCAACCGGCCTGTCAGATCCTCCATAAGAATGAAGTGATGCTGACGTGGTACGGAATTAGAGTTTCCGCTGGACGATATTGGCTGATTGAGAAGTGGTGCAGAAGACGGATCGACAAGAGGCGAGTCCACAGATCGTGAATGGGATCTTCGCCGAGTAAACAAAGATCGGATCCCATTCTCGCTGTCCAGTACCAAGTTGGACCGTTCCCGGCCGACAAAGTCATCCAGCTTATTATAGTCTATGTCAAAAGAGCTGTTCTGTCCCATCACGCTGTCGCTTCGCACCCTTCGGAGGGCCGGGGGGTAGTGATTGTTTCCCTGTTCTTTAAGCCGTTCAATTGGGCCTGCATACTGCTTTCGGGACGTCGAGCGTGGCCGCGGGGATGCCGGCAGCGCTTGTCGTTGTCGACTGTAAACCTCCTTTTCGTCCTCTGTATTCGACCCGTCAAGCCACCGAGGTTTGCAACGGCGATAGAAACGACGCAAGACAGTGCTGAAGATGTGATCCTTTAGCTTGGTATTCACGGTCGTGGAACCGGTGCCTCCAAACCAGCTAGGCGGCGACGGCTGTGAGCCGATGGCTAATTCCGAGCGGAACGGGCGAAGGCCAGGCCTGGGGGTTTGAAGGTCCTCGGATGTAATTATCCCCCATGCAGTCCTAGGGTCGACAAAAGAGGAAGCAGCCCGTGCAATAGTTCCCGTGCAGTACGGATCATCTTCATCGAGCGGAATTGTAGGTTGCCGGGTGAGGGGTCGCTTGGAATTTGGCTGACGTAACTTTATAGTGTCCTCATTCCGTATCAAAGCTGGACTCGACGTTGTTGCACCAGAAAGCTGCGTCGAGTGCAAGCGTTGGCGGGAACCCAAGCCAGGTCTTAGCGATCCGGTGTGAGAGTATGCACGATCATGAAGGTAGCCCCGGTGTAACAGCCACTTTGGGATGATATGACGGTTACGATCCAGGGCGACCTCAGGCAATTCTGCTTCTTCGATTGTCATCTCTGATCCAACATCTTCCTGGGGCAAGTCACTGAGGCTGACATGCTCCAGAGGCGCGCTACTGAATGAGTAGTCAGGTTCGCTGAAGGCTCTCTGCACCACAGAACCAGAAAAGTGTGATACAGGGACAGGAAACGAGGCAGGTGGTTCTGCATTGGGAGGTGTTGGAGAGCCCTTGAGGACGCGTCGGTACGTCACCAACATGACTCCCAGATATCTCGGGATGAAGCCGAGGAGTGGTGGGGTTTCTCGCTCAACCGCCTCGTAGAATTGATTCTCTCGAGAAACGAGAGGCTGCAATGGTTTATGTTAGCTAAACGTCGTCGCACGCACAATATACTGACCTTGCACACAGCTCTTTTGGTAAATTTATAGATAGCGCTGTGACCGCCAACCTGGTTGCGGAAAGGGCGCAAGGGGATGTGGGGAAGGCTTTCGTCGGATTCGCCGTATAGCATGTTCAACGAGTCCGCGTTCCAAAGGTTGAAGCCAGGGTCATCTTCCGACCTGGAGACGAGAGATGCTCGGATCTTCTCTCCTTCATCAAGCGGAATTGATGCTTGTGCGACCTGGGACAGCGAAAGCGGGTGTTCCGAGGTTCCAGACGTGGTAGAAATGTCGGAGGTCATTGACGAGGTTTCCCAAGCAGACTCGTCATCGGTGGACCACGGCGAAAATGAGCGAGTGGGTGATGGGGGGCGAGGGGAGGGGATTGTAGACGCGTGTGGTGACATATAGGTAGGAGTGGGTGATCGCGAATAGGATCGATTGGGATTGGTAAGGTATGTGCCGTTGAATGCTGGCAAGTGAGACTCGTCAGTCATGGTGACATCTATGGCGGAATTGTACAGTGCCAAGGGAGGTATGCGGTCTGTGGGTGAGCGGGATGGCGAGGGAGAAGGAGGGTAAGCTCGAGAGCGGGGTCGGATACAGGGGGATTGGGGAACGGTGAGAAGGGAAGGTTCGGGGGAGTCATATTGCGGCTCGAGGGTGGATCTATCGGATGCACGTCGTTTACGCCTGCCGCGAATAACTGGGTCTTGGCGGGAAAGGTCCTTGCGCCAATGAGATGGATCAGAGAAGGGTGGGTCGCGAGGACGAGCGGGGAGGAGGTCAGGGTCCCTTTTGGTCTGTGAGTCGATACTTTCCCGGGTTCTAACATTCTCCAAAACAGTTGAGCTCCGATCTCTTCGAAGGGCAGCGGTCTCCGGATCGGGCCAGTCTGCTCGCTTCACAAACTCGTATTTGGCTTCTGCAATGCCGTCGTTTGGATGGGATGTTGTAAGACGACGCTTGGCAAGTGTCGTGGCAGGGTGTGGAATGTGACCGGGTCTTTCCTCGGACTCTTTGAAGAGCTGGAGAGACTCGGCGACCTTTCGACCGATACCGGCAGTTATGAGGTGCGGGGAGGGACAATGTTCTGAAGAAGAGGAGGAAGCGGATGAGACTGAAAAGCGGCGGGGAGTGTTATTGTGTTGCGGGGGACGGATGGAGATTACGTCGTGGGTAGAGGAGGGGAGGGTGAGGGCACGGGTTGGATGAGCTTGACGTGCGGTGAGGAGAGGAGGTGAAGAAGGGACGGTGAGGTCGGTGGCGGGTTGTGGGTCTGGAGGAAAGCGAAGAGGGATATGGTTGGGGTCGGGGACGGTGCGCATGAGGGAAGATCAAAGTGTACCGTCGTCGCTCAGCGGATGGCAATAATAATGACGATATGCACAAACACGTGCTCCACGACGAGTTTTTGTCTCTGATGACTCAGCAGCACCATTCGACATCACGTCTGCTCCTCGTCCAACGTCGCGTTCAGCAAAGACAACGTCGCAAAACACAAGCATGTCAGACTCACCTTTTGACGATAGCAGCCGGGAAGTAACATCATCCTCTTTTACGTCCCAACCCTTTTCTACTATTGCCACGATGCCACGCGGTGCCACGGGTCCTCGCGCACGTTTGTCCTCGCTACCACTCAGGACTGTTTTCGCATTTCTCTTATTTGCTTCGCCACTCTCGACACCCAATCACCGTCTGCAACATGCACTCATTTCGGTTTCATCGCCACCGACATCATCCGGCAACGTGCTTCCACGTCCCTCCAATTATACTCCAACTCCATTCCAAGCGCTCCACTCAGAATACTGCACAACAAACCCTCGTAAAGTCTTTCAAATTGACAGAGCTTGATGACTCGCCGCCGTCGACGGAACTCTAATTTTCTCTCACACCCAAAGCAGTAGCTCATCGTTCCTTTAACTTTCAAGGCGGTGATCTCAAACACGAGCCGTCACGACACTCCCGGTTATGATATCTCCCCTCAATCCAGCTGCCGATCTGCGTAACAAGTTTCAATTGGATCAGGAGCCTTTACTTCGTATGGAAAGTGGTGACCCGTGCCATCCGCCGTGCCATCCGTGCAGTCCTCATGGGTACGTAATTTGTCACTGAATTTGTAATAATATATCAATGGCTGAGTAATAGGCACATATAATTTCAAACTCCGACAATATATATAAGGGTGCAGCTGTGTTTAAACTTGGATTATTTTCTTTCATCCAACTTTCACCTACTTCAGCTGTGTGAAAACCCTGACAATATTCATATACTCCACCATGTATTCTGCTGCTGATTCCATACCAACCTACTCTGGGATTAATGCTACTCTGCTTGCTCAAGCACCATTCAGTGGTCACCAGTCCATGTCCAGCCTCATTAGATCAGATGGTTATGCATCCAAACACTTGCTTGGAAAAAGGTGTACTACTATTCTATCTCATAATACCTCCTGCTCTTCAATGAAGCATGTTAATGACAATGCAAGCTCTTCAAAAAAGCAAAAGTTGGCCATGCATATCAACACAAGACATATGGCTTTACATCATCCAGGTGTGTCACACCATCAATATGATATACTGCCAGTAAGTACAATATATTGGAAATTTACAATTGGTCTAATAAAACAATATAATGTAGGATCTTATCAATCAATCCCTTCCATTCCAAGAGCCTCAGCCTCAGCCTAGTACTGGAAGAAAACAATCCAAGCCACCATCTAAAACTAGCAGCATAGAGAATGCTGCCATTTTTACTTTCAAGGAGATGGATGTATCCAGCCAAAGTGGTAAGTTATATTTTAAAGTGAGATTTGTCAACAATCTCATTGTGCTTTATATTAGCTATTGGAAACACACCTACTGGAAAGACTATGGATGCCAACATTCAATCCATTAATGGCCTTGCTTTTGGTATAGTCATTTGTACTTTGTAAAATTTCCTACCTTTTAACTTTTCAGTAGGCCAGAATAACTTGATCATGCCCTTCAATACAAACACCTCAACACTTCCCAATAACAATGCTTCTAGCAAAGGCATGGTTTTTGATTTTCAGATCTGAATATTTTCTTACAACATCTTATTTTTCAGTCAAACCAACCATTCCTAGAATGCAGCACAGACAAAATAAACCTCATGCCCCTCTCTCAAATCATGCAGTCAATGCTGCTGCCTCAAACAGAGTGAGCCATATGGCCAGTAGAAATGCAGTACAGGCAAAATCCTTGGAAACTGTTCAAAAGTGGACAGATGCTATAAAGTGTATTTGTGATGTTCGCAAACAACAGTTGGAATTTGAACTGTTTGGTGAAGAGCCTGTATGTGCCAGTGTTTTTCTAATGAAGCCATATGATTGACAATCCATTTTAGACCATCACAACAAATGTACCAGATTTGCTCAAGCTGCTGCAGGATATTGACCAGAAGAAAAATCAGATCACACTTGAGGAGGAACATGCTACAGGTCTTATAAAAGTAATTCATAAGGTTCTGAATACCTGTGATGACTCCACAGAGAAGGAGAGTATCAGGCTTGCCAGCAACATCTTGGACAACCTTGTCCAACGCTTCATGGGTGTGCGCTTCCTGGCATAGAGGCAGTGGATGACTGTGTAGTGTTGAAGTGGGCCTTTGAAAGGAGTTTATTGACTGTTATGCCTCTCAGGCTGTGTACTGTGCTTGTAAACTTTGTTTTTTTACTTGAAGTTCCTTTGACTTTATACCATTATAATGTTCCATCAACAAAAGGAGATGCCATGCTTGCAATGTTTTCACATATTGACAACATCAAGTTGTTAATCTTCGCCTGCTCGGCCTCGAGTCCCAATAAACCTGTGTGCGGGAATCCTCACCGAGGCGGTGGCATATGCAAATTTCGGTGTGGCGGGCTTGTGACGTGTCAATTTACCACAGCCATACCCTTTTCTGGTTTCGCCGTCTGGTGCTCTTCAAGCTGGGACAGCGGTAGGCATCTCTGCCTCCCCCTTTGTACACGGAACGTGACACACGTACCGACTTTTCAGGCCGAGAATTTCGGCGTAGGCGTCGTCCTTTGTTCCCAGAGCTCCCCCTTTGAGGCAGGCGATCATCTGTCAAGTCACTGGATATGAGCGGTGTAGAATTCGAGGAACTCGATATCCGATACGGGCCGAACCGAAAAAGAAATTTCAGCGAGATAGAGGATAAAGACGACTTGCTTTGGAACGTGTTCGTAGGAGCGGCCACTGAGTATGTCTGGTAAGCCCTTTTTTGTTCTGCATGCGATTGCGCGTCGAGGATCACTGTCTAACAGGTTAGACGGCAGACTGCGCCTGGAAGGATTATATACACACACAGTAGGCCAGCCCTAATCGCTCTTCACCATGCCCATAGCCCAAAAGCATTCCAAGGGTGGAGTCGCCTTTATAACGACCGGTTGCAGGCGCCGTTGGATCATGATTCACACCATCTTCCATAGTGTGGCCATTCAGCTCGCCAAGCGTGACGGCCTCAAAGTCATCACCTTGGCAGGCTCGGACGATACAGTGGCGTTTATGAAAGAAATCGGGGTGGATGCCGCCTTCGATTACCCTCCCATCATTCTGACCGACCACCAGCACACACAATCCACCACCCACTCCGTCTCGCAGTCCTTCATGCACGCCCATTCGTCGAGTGGGTCAACGCAACACTCATTGTGTAGCCCCATGTTTGCGAGCATGGGATCGACGCTCAATGGACCACACTCTTCCACGCTGGCTGGCCCTAGAAGCCTCGAGAGCCCCAGAACGGACATATTCACGAGCCCATGTGCGAGTAGAATCTCTCGATCGAGCCGCCGCCGATCGAGGGTGCAAGCGTGGCTGCTGGGATCGAAAGAGCGAGGTTAGTCGTGACAGCGGCGCTTGGTCTTAAGAGTTTAGACAACCTCCCAACTCGTCTCTCCACTCGGTACGTGGTTGCGGTCGTTGATCCATCACGAGACGAGGTTCGCCTCATCGTCGTCCAGCTATTGGGACAACGCTGGGAGTAGGCGATAAGCGCTCGATGCGGCACTAGCAATCGTAGTGAGGTATGTGCGCCGAGTCTGCCGAGCGCTCTCCTGCAGTCTCCCCCGTTATGTTTTTCTGGAAGAATGCGGGACGATCTCAGGTTGCGCCTCGTTCGTGATGGTGAGTATTTACTTAACCCAGGTTCATGATCTTGGACGCGTGGTTCAATCGGACGGTATTCGATGCACGTCATAGAAAGGTTTATGGGTTCATCGTAACCTGCACTTATGGGAGTGCTTTTTATACGGAAGTTCCTGCACTCTTCGCATCGAATGAGCTCGTATTTAAAGATGGTTTTGGGGAAGTAATTTTGGCGGTACAGAAGGGCACGAACAGCGGTAAGGGAGCGGTCGTGGTCGCGGATCAATAGCTGCATTTTCTAAGTTTGTCATGTACTCTGGGTGTCTACTCATTCTCATGCAAGAATAGAAAACTAATCATAGATGTAAACCTCTCACGTCGAAATATATTATCAGCGATCTCTTGTACCACTGAAAAGAGCTCTAAGTAGGGTGATAATGCGGGTGAATGCATGAACTCGAAAACTCGGTGGGAGGGCAGTGTATCATAGTGTGAGTGTCGGGGTGTGCATGTCATGTAACAAACGGCGCATGAAACGTGACAGACTCGGCGTGTGTGATTGCCTGGTGTTATCCAAGTATACAGGCTCATGCCAAGTATGAGGGGCGCCAAGGACCAATGCGGAAGGAGGTATAGTAGGTGCGGTGTCAATGAGATGCGGATGCGTTATATGTTACGGAATTGCGATCGGGAGGAAAAAATCAACTTGAGCTGAAAAAAAATACGGTGCAAAGCCCCGAGGAATACCAACCAGGTGAGTGCGAACGGTGCAGAAAAACGGTCAGCACACATCAACTTCAATGTCTTCGTCAACGGCTTGCGAAACCTGCACTACGGTTGCCTCATGCATCAACTCTGTCTCCACCTCAACCTCGTTCCCAAGCTTTCTCCTCTTTGTGGCCCGTCCCTCCTCTTCATCTTCGTCGTCGACGACAATGACCGGGGTTTGCAACCTCCTATTGTGCGGGATTGGCACAGGGACAGGAGGACTATTGTCCACAGAAGACGGGACGCCCTCCTTCACCTCTGCAGCAGAACATTCAGTCCCTGGTATGCAAAAACCCGACAGGTTGGGTAAAGTCGTTCCGGTCTGGGAAAGTGGATGGGGAACCGTTGACTCTTGAGATGGTGGAGTAGGAACCTGAGATGTAGGGGTGGACTGTGCAGTTCTCGAAGGCAACGGAACAGTAGTGAATAGGTTCAACCGCTCCGACGCATCGTCCTTGCCTGGTTTCGTCCCTCCCTTCTCCGCAGCGCCACCGGCAATAGTTTTCTTCCTCTTCTTCTTGCCCATTCGTTCCTTCAGGTATCGTACAATGTGCGCCTGCAACACTTCCAACGCTTTTTGTGCTCCCATTTGCTCAAGCGCTTTGAGTTGCTCCGACGCGAGAGAGGAGAAGATGACGGGAGAGAGAACGAGAGTGTTGTTATGCAATACAATGGGTGGTGGATCTGGAGTGCTGCTTGAAGGGTGGGACGACGGGACAGGACCGACAACAATTGGTAGACAGACGGAAGGTGGGAGAGCAGCAAACGGGGAAGCCGAGACCAAAGAGGATGGTGCCATAGAAGAGGGAGCGTGTTCAGATGGTGGTAGGGACATATTCGTAGGTGTCCCAGCTTCCGATACCGGTCCAGAGCTCGACGCAGATGATGTGGTGGAACCGATCTGAAGTGGATCAGCCGGTTCGGACTTCATCTCCCGTGCGGCAGCGTCTATGTTTCCCGTGATCACAGCTCTCGGCACGGTCGTGAATGGTCCTCCCAGTGCCCGCGCATGCGCTAAACCACCGATGAGTTGTCCTGATGATGACGCCTGTGTTCTACTAAGAGGCGAAACCAAGGGTGTGGACGTGAGGGGTGGTGGCAGCGGCCCCGTCCCATTCTTTACACTGCGTTTGAGTGGCGGGTCGAGCGGGGCTGCCTTATCTTTCTTCCGGGAGCTTTTATTGGTACCGTCCTTACCACTAGCCGAAAGCGCCGACGACGACGCAGAATGGGAATGCGCCTGAGCGGCGGCACGAGCCTCTTGTTGTTCGAATGTATGCTCATATTGTGCGTCGACAGACCAGAAAAAGCCTTTACCATGCTCCCCAGTACTGCGTTCCATTTTTATGAACGCGCGCCCCGAGGACAGGTTGTGGCGAACGGAATTCTGGATTGATACGAAAAAAATACGTCAGTTCAGGGATCGGTAGAAGCAGAATCTGAATGATTCGAGATACAAGAGAAAAGGCTCTCAAGAACGTGAAGGGATGTTGTGTGCAAATTACATAAAGAGGACTACGCACTTCCCAGCCAGCACCTTCGTTGTAACGGTACCAGTCATAAGTTTCCATCATCCAACCACAAATATCCTGCAATGTTGCTTTCCCTCCCATTGCCTTGATAGCTCGATAACAAAGTTGGGCATACGTAAGCGAGGGCTTCGGTGGCATTACATCGGGCTTTGGAGGAGGATGGGAAGCTTTCTTGCGTTTCTTGGATGTCGACGCGGTGGACGTGGATACGGAGGTTGACGTGGACGCGACAGCGGCCTTTGTGTGGGGGATTGTATTGGAATTTGGGAGTTGAGGGTCGGGAGAACGGGGAGGTTTCGGTGGTGGCAATGAGGGCGCGGTGCGTGGAGAGGGAGAATGAGATGGCAAGGACGATGGGGGTGATATGGAGGTGATGTCGACAGATGGGGAGCGGGCACGCTGGAGGGAAGAGACTGAAGATGGAGAGGGGGAGTCTTCGAGTGCTACTGGGGGAGGAAGCACGAAGTGAAATGTTCGCGAGGCTATCTGAATCTGAGACCTGCAACAATGTGAGGGGTTTCGGAGGAGAGCGGTAGGAATGAGACGCACCTCTCGCCCAGTGGCACCCGACTTCCGGCGCCGGACCAAACGCCGTCCACCCATGCGCCATTGCGTCCGATAACGACGAGTGCAAAGCGGGCCTCTTCCTCCTCATACTCTATCCTGGCGTGCAGCCGTGACACGGCCTTGAGCGGACCGAGGTCGACGTCGACAGGGCTATGACTGGAAAGGGGACCATCTGTGCCGTTGAGGGAGGCAGATGTAGAGGGGAGGCACCTCCTGCCGATGGTGACGGTGAGGGTCTGAAGGAAGAAGGTGATGTTGGGGAAAACGAGGGAGTAATAGGCGCTGATCTTGGCGGGTACGTCGGGGGAAGCATTGTCGGCGGGAATGGGGGGGAGAGATTCGTTGGCGGGGGACGGAGAGGTTGCAGCAGAGGGGGACATCGAAGTCAGCGGCGAGCAAGGTCAACTAACGTGAACGACGATGAGGAGGGGGCGGAGTCGGACTTGCAACCCCTCCAAAAGGGGGTGCGTGGTATTTTCCCGAAGTCACGTGGTAACAAACGTGCATAGCAAAAGTCTATGAATTACGCATGTGGGGGTGCGGAGAACAAATGAAATAGAATAAATAATCCCGCCCATCAAGCACCAATCGTTGCTCTCCCAAGTGCACCAGGAATGGACGATATCGAACTCGGCGGGATAATTCCCACCTCAGTCACAACAGCCGTGATGCACGAGGGCGGGGTCAAATCGTACAACGGACTCAAGATCGACAGGTTCGCTCGTGCCTTCAAGCTGTGTCGGTCACAATCTGCTGGTGGGAATGGGCTCGGCGCTGTGCACACGCATACTTGTCTCAGCAGACCCCGACGCATTGTCCTCGGCGGGTACTCACCTAGCTCATTCTTGCTTACCCCATCCCAGCGAATACCCTCCGCGAACTTGTACGTTTCACAACACACCACAACGGGTATATTCCTTGACTTTGCCATCATAGCAACCATCGCCGTTCCAGCCCGCGAAAAAACCGCGCCATTTGCATGGAGAGAGTGCGCACCAACAAATAACGTCGTCGTGTGCGGCAGGACGGATGGGAGGGATGGTAAGAGAAGATAAGCACACGGAATCGATGCGACTGTGAGGGATCGCAGTAATGCCTTGCCTGGGATAAGCATGAATGATCGGCTCCAAGCTTGGCAGATGAAGAGTGGGCATACCTTCCAGCATAGGTCGTGAATCGACAACAATGACGGAAAACCGCTTGCCAGATGCCCAGGCATGTAGTAATACTTTCTCGACCACCGATGACCTACAAGTAAGGGTAAACATATGCATTAGGGCCCACTCGCTGAGATGCACCGACCGTGCATATGTGAGGATGACATCGCCGTCCTTGATCTTTTTCCCAGCTGTTTCTTGTATAACTTGATCGGCGAGAAGGATTCGATCCCGAATGTAATTGTCAATCGTGTCGCACAGCGCATCTTTGGCCTATAAACCGTCAAGACGTATTTGTGATTGAAAGACGGAAAAAGAACTAACGTCCTGTTCCGGTAAGTCGATATCTGAGCCACTGATTTCAAGTTTGAGTTGTCTAATTGCATTGCCCATCGAGACCGACATTGGTCTTGCCGATACGATGTATGTAATTTGAGGGGAGAGATGTGTCATGAGATGACGAGAAAGCGTGTTGTTGCGGGGCGTCACGTAGTGTTGGATGACCTAGTAGTCGGATCAGCGGCAGAAAGGGGCAGGTGGGCAAGATGAGAAGAGGGGATGGAAAACATACAGTCTTGAAAGCGGATAACATGGCGATACACCTAGCATTCGCGCCAGTAATCTTGAATTCTGCAAACTGCAAACCAAGCCTGATGATCGCAGGGTGGATGTCACCCTTGGTGACGGCAGGGGGTTTCGGGGTGCCGAAGTGGGAGAAGATGCGTAAGCCACGAGGTGTTTCGTCAAGCTGGGCACTGGGATGAGGAGCCTCCTTGGACTCGCCCTTTCCGGGTTTTGTTGTGGGCTCCTTTCCGGACTTCTTGGGAGAGGCGGCAGAGGCACCTTTACCACTCACACTGGCGTTCTGTTTGTGGGAGTGGACAGGCTTGGAGGGGGCGACCTTGGCTGCGGCCTTTGCGGCTCGCTGTGCCTCCTGCTGCTCACGACGCTCTGCCTTTGTCATTTGCTTTTGGGACTTGGGTGTGGCGGAATCGGGAGGGTTGGGCTGAGACGGGGGATGCGATGACGAGGACATATCCTGGGGAGGGGATTGAGACGCAACGGATGTAAGTTTGAAAGAGGCGGTGACAGGAATCGTAATGGTCTCTGTGGTCGTCGACATCGTGCGATGGTGGACGTTAACAACTAAACCCCTGGTCATCTCGAGAACTGTACCTTTTCCATTGACCGAGTCATTGACACCTCCCGTGAGAGTATATTGTGTAATCATTTCCACTTTTGGTAACATATGCGCACAACGTACACCTCGTCCGCCGCCTTCAACGTCAACGGCGCCGACATATTTTTCCTCTTCCTCACGTGCGAAGACGACGACGACGACGACGACGACGACGCCACAAGTCATCTGTCCTCTCTCCGCTACCCTCATCTTCAACCTATCATGGTTTGTCCAATCTCATATCCGTCACCTCCTTTCCCTCACACATCTCTTCCAGGGTGTCCCCGCATTATTCCGCTGGCTCAGCAAAAAGTACCCAAAGATCGGTCTGTCCTCGCAACCTCCCCTGTAAAAAAATCCCAATTAACCTGCATTTCCCCAGTGACGTCTGTCCGGGAAGAAGACGAAGTCGAGGTCCCAGATGCCCTCGGTGAGCTCATCAAGCTCCCAGTCGACATTTCCACTCCAAATCCAAACGACGTCGAGTTTGATAACCTCTACCTCGATATGAACGGAATCGTACGTTTCGAGCTCTTCCATCATTATTTGATTCACGGTGTTCCAGGTACATCCATGTACACATCCGGAGGGCAAGGTGTGTCTACCCACTCGTGCTCTGAACAACCGAATCACTGACCTCATTTCGTCAGCCTCCACCCGAGACAGAAGAGGAAATGATGGCAGAAGTGTTCAAGTACACTAACCGCGTCGTGAACATGGTCAGACCTCGCAAACTTCTCTTCATGGCAATCGGTGTGTACACAGCCATCATCATTCACGTGTCCCGCTCACATTCCTGTCCCTTCCAGATGGTGTGGCTCCCCGTGCAAAGATGAACCAGCAACGCTCCCGTCGTTTCAGGTCCGCTCAAGAAGCAAAGGACAAGGCCGAAGCTCGCAGGCTGGCAGTTGCCGAATGGGAAGGTGTGTTCGTCCCACTTTCTGCCACACGAGTCTCATCTTCTGTTCTCGTTAGCAATGGGCAAAGTCATCAGCGACGAAGAAAAGCACAAGGAAGCATGGGATTCTAATGCCATCACCCCTGGCACCCCATTCATGGATCTCCTCGCCGCATCATTGAGATATTGGGTCGTCGATAAGATGAATACTGATCCTGGCTGGAAAGATGTGCGTTTTCTTATTCCCACTACTGAATGCTCTTTGATCTGTCCTCTCAGCTCCAAGTAATCATATCAGACGCGAGTGTACCAGGAGAAGGAGAGCATAAAATAATGGATTTCATCCGGAGACAGCGTTCAAACCAGGGCCATGATCCTAACACGAAGCACGTTATTTACGGCTTGGTATGCATGCAGTCCTGTTACTATCCATATCTTCTAACCAGCTTCATTTTCTCTCAGGACGCTGATCTCATTATGCTTGCACTCGCAACCCACGAGCCATACTTTCGCGTGCTGCGAGAAGATGTATTTTCTCAGGACAAATCGAACACTTGTCGAATTTGTGGTGAAGAGGGACATTACGCCGCAAAATGCCCTGGACCCAAACCAAGTATTGCCGTTGACAAGCCCAAACCTACCCCTCCCGAGAAAAAGCCATTTATATTCCTCGATGTTTCCATCCTGCGAGAATACCTTGAAACGGAGCTTTATGTTCCCCGAGCACCCTTTTCTTTCAACTTCGAACAAGCGATTGATGATTGGGTGTTGTTGATTTTTTTCGTGGGCAATGACTTCCTGCCACATCTACCTAGTTTGGAGATCAGAGAAGGCGCGATTGATACATTGCTACACATCTGGAAAATGGAGCTGCCGAGGATGGGCGGGTACTTGACAAATCACGGCAAGTTGGTACTCGAGAGGGCAGAGATAATCCTCGAGGGACTGGCAAGGAGAGAAGACGACATATTCAGGAAAAGGCAAGACGGTGCGTGTGTTTTGTTTCTTCCTTGACTCATTTGGCTGGAGGGAATACAATCGGATGCCCAAGGCTGACCCTCCACCTTCTTAGCCGAGAATCGTCAGGACCACGAATCCAAGCGGCGTCGTATTGATAACAATAACAGAAATGCCAATGGTCCCTCTGACATTCGCAATGCATCAGGTCCCTCCCCTGCTCTTGGCATCCATGGACCGGTTCATAACGATTTTGCGGCAAAGGCAGACTCTATAGGCTTTGGCGCTCCATCAACGATTCAGTCAAAGTCCAATGCACCGGCCGCTGCACAGGCATTGGCAGGCAGCAACCGGGACGTAGTCGCGAATCGTGCAGCGATCAGGCTGGCGAACATGAGTGCAGCAGAAGTTCTGAAAGCTGAGTTGGCAGGGCTAGTGCCTGTAAAACCCAGCGCGTCTTCCGTGCCGACCGCAAAAGTGCAGGCACCCGACTTCGATGTTTCAGATTCAGCTTCTGATTTCGACGTTCCCGGTCTTGGAAACGCAGATCCTCCCGCCGCAGCTTCCACATTGCATTCACAATCGCTGGATGAGTCTATGGTGTCCGTTCCTTTGAGCAGAAAACGAACCGCAACAGATATTGAAGTCGAAGATGCGCAAATCGATGTCGAGGAAGACATCGTCGTCGTCGGCGAGAATGATAGCTCAGTGGAAGAGGAGGAACCTTCTTACACTCTGGTCGTTCGAGCTGATGGCTCTGTCGAGCAAGTAGATAACGTCAGGTAAGGAAATACTTTTCATGATTTCGTTCCATGCCAAGGGATCACCAACGCTCGTATGACATTAGGTTGTATGAACCGGGTTACAAGGAACGTTATTATCAACAAAAGTTTGGCGTCCCGACCTCCGACGCTGAGTTCAGGAGAATGTTTGTCGCGCCTCCTGTCTCCAAATACCGCTCTAACATTTTGTACCAGGCTAACTCAACGCTATGTGGAAGGTATTGCATGGGTCTTGCATTATTACTATCAGGGGGTAAGTTACGAGATGAAAGTCTGTAAGAGCATTGATATAATTTTCCCGAAAGACACCTTCTTGGCAGTGGTATTATCCTTACCATTTTGCCCCCTTTGCCTCGGATTTCGAGGGTCTCAAGGACATGAAGATCAACTTCACCCTTGGTCAACCATTTAAGCCTTATGAACAACTCATGGGGGTGTTTCCGCCTGCCTCAAAAAAGCATATCCCTGCTGTCTTCCACGACCTCATGATGGAACCCACTTCGCCTATAATCGACTTTTATCCGATTTCCTTCCAGATTGACATGAATGGAAAGAAGATGCTATGGCAGGGCGTCGCTCTACTTCCCTTTATTGATGAAAGAAGACTCTTGGATGCCATGTCAGAAAGGTATCCTTCACTCACAGAGGACGAAGTGAGAAGGAATAGCTGGGGTAGTAATGTGATGTATGTGTCAGATGAGCATAGGCTGTACCCATTTTTCGAAAGCCTCTATGGAAAGCGGAAAGACAAGCAGGTCAATAACGTTTCATGCCCTCATCACCAAGTAATCTGATATCATCTTCTGTAGCCGGTACCGATGCCTATAAAAGATTCGAAGGGCATAAGCGGCAGCGCACTCCCGAATCCTGGGTGCATCCCGGGATCGACTTTTGACTCTCCATTGACATTGATAGATCTCCCCGACATCAAGAACGACAGATCATTATCGGTTCTCTACTTTTTCCCAAAGCAGCTTACCCCTCACCGTTCGATGCTATTACCCGGCGTGCGCAAACCCCCGCAAGAACTCACATCGGAGGACTTGGATCCCCGCTCTAGACGCGGTGGTCGTGGGGGCCGTGGGGGAATGGACCGCGGTGGTGGGCGAGGAGGCCCTGCCAATCGCGGCTCGTATGGAAACGGTCCTGCTCCGGGCAGCTACGGCAACTCGAACGGATACTCGCAGCCATCGTACGGACAATCGGCGAGACAGCCGTACCCGCCACAACAACAAGGCTTTGGCGGGCATGGGTGGAACGGAAGGCCGCCGATGCAGAATTATGGTGGGCCTGGGGGCGGTGGGTCTCAGGGTGCTCCGCGGGGTGCACCGTACCGTGGGGGTCCTAGAGGCGGGTATGGGCAGCCTGGCCATTCTCAGCCGTACGGACGGGGAGGGTATGGTGGCAGCGGCGGCGGTGGTGGTGGTGGTAGCGGTAGCTATGGGAGTCCGGGGGGTTATGGCGGATACGGTCCGTCAAATGGGCACGGTCGCGGTGCATACGGCAGTGGTGGCTACGGCGGAAGTGGTGGCCCACACTATGGAGCTCCGAGAGGTAGGGGGCGTGGTGGTTGGTGATACTGTAATTTATCCGTGTATATTTCTCACTTTATAATGCTTCGTGGACTGTGAACGGAGTTGCGACATGTGCATAGAGTACTGATATTTCGTCGTTATCATTCACTGTATCATACATGATTTGTACAAAATGGTTCCGGACGCGAAGCACGGACGTATTTTCTAGTTGAAAACAGATTTGTCGAGCGGTGGAAAACTGTTGGAAATCGCAAACGTGATGAAATCTTGTCGAAAACGTTAGGCGTAGTAGCCGTGTTGGGTGGGACCGGGCATGTCTCTGGGATACACGTACGTCAGATAGAGGGTGTATGTCTTCTCGAGCTCCTTGGCCTTCTTGCGAAGCTTCTTGTCCCTCTTGCGTCTCCTCTTCTCCTCCTTCTTCTCCTTGCGTCGCCTCCTAGACTCCGCCAAGTCGACACCGCGACCATACCCTACATACCTGTCGGGCTCGGACTCTGAGTCCGAGGTCGACGAGGACAACGAATCATCATCAGAGTCCGGGCTCAAACCGGGTAAGTTGAAGTCGACAGTCCCAACGTTGGCACCTGAGCGGCGCTCGTGACCCTTGAACAAGACGACTTCGACCCGACGTGTGAGGAAAAAGCTCGAGTTCCAAAGATCGATCAGATCAGCTACGAGCGTGGAACGCTTGGGCAGCGGCCCACGGGTGAATTCGGGGATAGGCATCTTTCCAGCCCATGCCAACGCGAGATCCTGTGCTGCAGTTGAACATTCGGGTGGTATGCAATTCATGGGAGAGACACTTACGTTCATGAATCTGATCCAATCTTGGTGATATACGTCGTGCGTCTCTAGAACCAAGGGCATCCTCGGGATTTGGTCGTAGAACTGCTCCATCTCCTGGATCTTCATGGTGTTGAATGGTGTGTAGGACTGAGCTGCATTGGCAGGGCGCGAGAAGGCCTCCGGCGCGGTAAGCTGTTGGTCCCCACCTACGACAGAGCTGGGCATACGAGGGGATGACGGGAATGCGACGCTGGGCATGCCTGGCATTGGCGATGGCGCACGAGAGCGGGAAAGAGGCTGTCCTTCCAATACATGTCCAACAGGATAAACGCTAGAATTCATTTGAGGAGCATATGGAGAAGGTGCTCGAGGGAAAGGAGATGTGGAGCGCTGAGGGAGTCCTCGCGAGGGAGGAATTGGAGATGGAGCACGAGCATTGTAAGGGGGATAGCCCTGCCCATATGGAGAGGCTGCTCTCGCAATGGGTTCAGGACGGCCATAGGGTGAAGCTGCTCTAGCGATCGGTTCTGTTGGAGGACGACCATATGGCGAAGCTGCTCTCGCAATGGATTCAGGACGGCCATAGGGTGAAGCTGCTCTAGCGATCGGTTCCGTTGGAGGACGACCATACGGCGAAGCTGCTCTTGCGATGGGTTCAGGTCGGCCATAGGGTGAAGCTGCCCTAGCAATCGGATCTGGGCCACCTGGGTAAGACGAGACTTCCTGAGGGCGTGGGTTTGGAGAGGTAGAGTACGTCGTCGGTTGGCGGAATGGGGAAGGAGCCCGATTGTATGGGGCAGATCCCGCGGGCGGGTAACCAGAGGGGTTCTGATACGTCGCCACTGGTGATGAGTAGACGCTGCCTGGTGCTGGAGGGCCGTAAAGAGAGGTGCGATCCCCTCCACTAGTCGAATACTTTCTCTGGCGGGTAGTATACTTTACGTCCCTCTCGATCTCGAGGTCGGTAAACTTCCGATCGAGGTCTACGGAACTGACGTTACTGGGGCTGTGAGTATAGGCACCATAAGTCGCTGATCCAGGGGCACCGTATCCTGGAGGAGGAGCGTCTCCATAGAAACTGCGGCGGCGCTCTCTGGTTTGAATTTCCCTATCGCGTGCGGCGCGCAGCTCGACCTCTTGCATATCTTTATCGAACTGCTTCGAGAGTCGCCTTATCGAGACTTTCTCTTCCTTCTTCCTGCGTTTCTCCTCCGATTTCTGCCTGCTTAGGGTGTGAGATATGATGCCCGAGTTGTTTCAAAAAGGTAGATACCATTTTTCGAGAGCCTTTTCGTCATCTCGAGAAAGGTAGCCACGGTTCCAAGAGGCGGCGAACTCCTACACATGACATTAATTCGAAGAAAGGCGGGTCTGCAAGTGCGATTTACTGCATTCGCCGGGGTAGCGCCGGCAGGGAGGATCTGTGTGGCCTCGGCCGGAACCCATTGGATGCCGTGGACTACGCCTTGGGGTGTTTGGTAGCTACTGAACGTCAAAGGATGATCTAGAGCAACGACGACGTCTTACCGTGCAGGAACAGCTCTGTGCACGTGGCTCGTGAGCTGCTTCGAAAGACCAATGCGTGCTGGAGACATACCTGAATGGATGGTAGACGACTTGACCATCCGGGCCAGTAGAGGTGGTGTAAGTGATGGCACCCGGTTGAATCTGACCACCAGAAGGCGGAGAGAAAGGTTGGGGCATGTCAAACCCTGGTAGGGCACTCATGATGAACTGGAGGGATATGTCGTGGGGAGGAAACAAGGGTACGATTGGAGGAAACAGCGCCCTTTTTGTTCTCCACCAACTTGATAATGATCATCTCGTACATGATGCCTCGTGCCTCGACCTATATCAAGCCCATCTCTGATTTCGCACCGTGACCCTGCATAGGATGGATAATCGATTATGTTAACCATTCCAATTGGTGAGCAAGGTGCTTTTCCATTCAAATCTACAACTTGGAATTTGAACAGCATCGAATGTTGATGGATCGTTGTAAAGCAGGTGCTCGGAAGTTGCCCTTTCCCTCTGTTTCTGAATCCAATATTATGGCTGTATATCACTGATCTAACCCTCCTCTCATCGAAGAACTTCGACCAAGCTAGACTGCCAGCGCTGACCCATTTATCGATACTCCTTAGTAGAGCATTCGCAAGACAAGTGGACACCGGTACATCACTTCACCTGCAACAGATAGAAGGGGATAACCCTGATATTCGGCGCCTCGTTTCTAGACGAGATCTACGGAGTGAAGCCACATTCATCCAACCCATTACCCATTTGGCCACGATGATGCGTTTGTCCGGCAAGGTGGACCAACCGGTAAACAGACCTTGAGCTCGGGTTCAGGGATGGGCCGTGGAGTACTGCCAATCTGTCCTCGTGTTTCCTGAGACACTCAGCTGCCTCACCGTGCAACTCCGAAAGCACAAACTGATCTGGATAGATCGTTTCCGATAATGTCGTGCCAAGTGGACACGGGATGATGCTCATCACCGTTCCAGGGCACGAATATCCAGAGATCTCAATGAAGATCTCCAAGTACCTCAGTATCCGTGTTCGAGACTCGGCAAAGGCATGCGATTGGGTGGAATTTTACTGTCAAACCGTGCGCCAAAAATCGTATAGATTACCCTGTCCATATGTAAGATGTCAGGTTGAACGAAGCAATTCCTAATCGACTTCATGAAAAGCGCCACCAAAGGAGAACGATAAACAATATAGCCACAGCACCATATGGAGCGTATTGTCGTATCATGGCTTGAATGTTGACATTCCTCGCTGCCTTGCGATACCTTTCCGACTCTGAACGGAGCGACGTAGAAAGGTGCGACATTTCTGGAAAAATGGGACATCGTGTCAATGCTACTGACGCAACAAAGACAGACAAAAGCCATACTATCCAGCGAATCTCCTCGCCAGAGGAGTTCTTCCATATTCTTCGTCATTATCCGGGTGACATCGTGAAGTTCATCGTTAAGCTTGTCCAGGTTGGAGCTCCCCGAGGCATTGGCAGCCCTGGTATCCCGATATAATCGCGCGGTCTTTGACATGAATGTATCTGTGATGGAACTGGTGAACGAATGTCTTGAGGTGGCTAAACTGCTGGCACGAACCAAACCCAACAAAGGCGTAGGGCTTCCGTACCGACTCCACTTTTGAGCCATACGACAAGGAGAACTCCTTGGATAGTTCCTCGAGGTACGAAAAAGCCAGCTTCCGAGGATATGACTTGTCCGCAATGGTCAGGAATACAACATTGTCTGCGAGAAGGTAGCTGGAACTAGCGTTGAGGTCCACCGTCGTTCAAGAGGAAACGGAAGCTTACTGAAGCGTATACTGGCTACTTTCAATGGAGCACCGTGGTTCAGAGTTGGGTGTTATGCGCCGGAAGATTAACTTTGCCTGCTGTTTGTGTTCCTGCAACGTTTGCTCTGTCTAGCGATGAGTTAGTCGCCGGCATTGTGTAAGATGAGGAAAGGTTCTCATACCTGTTCGTCGTCAACACTAGCTGCAAGCGGCAGCGCATCGGATGCACGGACTATAATCGTAGAGTGAACCATGCTTGAAAATACCACACTGAGTTCGGGCTGACCATGTCTGACACGCTATCGAGTGAGATCACGTGACTATGCTCTAAAGGGCCAAAAGCGGTGCGTGAGTTCTTTGGGGTGAACATTGAAGCGCGCGGGTCAATATTAGTGCTGTTTGTCGAGTTGTCTGCTGAGATTATTACCACCAGTCGTCGTCGTCGTCGTCGTCGTGGAGATTTTCCTTGATTTAACTAGTCTGGTTGTGTAGTTTTGTCATCTGATTGTCATAGGACCGGCGCTCGCCGTAGCGGTCACTTCCTCATCTGTCTGCCTGAAAGTTCCGCCACGGCAAGAGTCTCAGTCACTGACGATTAAGACGAGCCTCGTCTCTATCCACCATGTCCTCCTTGTTTGATGTTCGAAAACAAGTGCGTAGCTTGGAGCTCCACCTCGGCGATTCGACTTAATCATCCCATGTGGTTCTTTAGCTCACTTTCTATGGTTCCTACCATTCTCATCCCGTTAACGTGGCCATCCACATCTTCGGTGTCCCAGCTCTTCTCTGGTAACCCTTCCCTTCTTTAAACTTGCTTTACTCTTACCATCTCTGGCATTTGGTGACCAGGAGTGCATTGGTGCTCTCCACCCTCGTACCCTCGCCCTCCTTTCTCCCCTCTGCCCAATATGTGTTTAGCAAATACCTTGTTTTCGACACGAACACGCCCGCACTTGTCACAGCATTCTACTTATCGTACTATGTCATCCTCGAGCCCGTGGCAGCCGTAAGCTCACGAACGTTTCCTAGATCAATCGACTGATCAGCCACTTTGATTAGATCCTTTATGCACCACAGATGATCTTGTCGTTGTTGTCAGCAACAGCGTATGCATACCGTCCCGACGGAATTCGGAATGCAGTCATTGTTCAGGTTGTTTCATGGATCGCTCAGTTCCTCGGTCACGGACTTGCAGAGGGTCGCGCACCGGCGTTGCTCGACAACATCGTTGGAGGTGGGTTCCACGTTCTGTGCAAGTGTTTCCCTATTCAAGACGTTTGTGAAGCCTTTGTGCTCGCCCCTTTCTTCGTCCACTTGGAATTGCTTTTCAAGCTCGGTTATCGCCCGGAACTGCATAGGCAACTCAAGAACGACGTTGGCAAGGAGATCGCGAACTTACGCAGAGAGCAGGGCGAGAAGCGCAGGGCTACAGAGAAGAAGGCAATCTAGTAGGCTGTTCATCGTTGATGTACCGTTGATTGTGAGCTATTTGCGGTACGTCGCCAAGGTGGTCTAACGGTTCGATGTGGGTTTGCGCGGAATGGATACATGTTGATTTTTGTTGCCATCACCATTTCTGTACATGTGGACAATATTCCTGGAATTCGAGAGGCGTGGACGTAGCTTTACATCGTGATGACATTTAAATCAACTTTCTTCTCACCATGCCTTCCTAGACAGTCGCATCACAGCCAAAAGTGGGGGAAATCTATCTGAACAAACCAGCAACTGAAAATTTGGAAAAGGTGCAGCCTGTGGAGAATGGTCAAGCAGACATACCGATAGAGGATTGTGGGCGATGTTGTCAAAGTTGTTCGTTTTGCTAAGTGGATATGATAATCACCTGTCTTCGTGTCTATGACTTTCCAGAATTTAGGGACTTCCGTGGGACAATTAAACGAGGCTGTTCGGGGGAAGGAGAGCCGGTTCCCCGAGCGGAGTGACATAACACGATGTCAGACCACCATCCACCTTGAAATCTGTGCCCTGTTAGACACCTGTGAGTACTGCTCGGTCACATGACGGTAGGACTGTGGTGACGGACTGTCATATAGCTACTGTCATCACTCGCCACTGACGATACAGAAGGGTTAGACTTTATCCGTACTCAAACTCAACAGCACACACAAAAAAGGGCAGCGTTCGCCAGTTCGACGGCTTCACCAAAGCGACCCATGGGCAGGTGAACGAGACGGCGGTTCTTTTTTTCGTCGGTATTCAAGAAATCCATAAGAAGAGCTGAGGCGTTTGGTCCAAGTCAGGCCGCATATTCTCGAAAGGGAACGACTACTCACGAGTCTTGAGGGGACCGCTGAGGGAGAATCCGGTCCAAGGTAAGAATAGCCAAGGTAAAGGAGTTGTGGTACTTACGGGCAAAGAGAATTCAGACGAATGCCTTCTCTGGCATGCACCATAGCAAGCTCGCGAGTCATTGCGAGCACAGCTCCCTCGGATCGGGGTGAGGATCAGTGAAACGACAATTTAAGATAGGTGTAGTACCTTCGACGCGGTGTCTGTGGAGAAGGATCAACGACCAAATGACGGACGAGGGTGTCCGGGAATACTCACAGGCCAGCTGGGGAGTAGCCGCTCCCATGATAGCAACGAAGCTCGCTGTGTTGATGATGCTTCCTCCAGTACGGAGGCCCTTTGACTCGTCCACGGAATTTTGACGCATCGCGAGAATTGCATGCTTGCATCCCCACCAGACGCCCTTGGCGTTGACCGACATTGTAAGGTCCCAAATCCGCTCCTCCGTGTTGAGAGCATTGTCATCGTCCGGGTGCATGATTCCTGTATTCGAATCAGATGGGATATCTGGATATCACATGTGTATCCGACTCGCCAGCGTTGTTGAACTAGAAAGATGGGTGAATAGAGGGCCCAAACGAACCGTCCGAAACGGTCTCGTACCATGATATCGAGCCTGCCGAACTCTTTGACGGCAAGCTCGACAGCAGATTTAATATCTTGTTCATTCGCGACGTCGGCTTTGATGGTCAATACTTTCACATTCGGAAACCTCTGCTTGATCAAGGATGCACCCTTTTCAGCTGCTGGCAGGTTTATGTCTGTCAGTAAGACGTTCGCGCCTTCTTTTGCAAAGAGGAGTGATGACTCGAGCCCGATGCCGCTGATGACAGTGATCGTCAGCTGATGTCGACATCGATATGTGAAACTTTGGACTCACGAACCGGCGCCTGTGATGAGCGCAGACTGTGGACGAAAGAACGGAAATCAGCGTTGTCTTGGAGCAGATGGGCGTCAAACTAACTTTGTACTGAAGGCGGCCAGACATGGTGTGCGATAGGGATGCAGGTATTTATTTTGGCTCGGACGCCGGAAACATCGCGATCCAAAGACCTCCAAATTTGCGTCATGCGACTCTGAGTCTTTCAAGGTAGTAATTCGACTGACTCAAACTACCAAATGAACCAGGTCCATCCCCGTCATGGATATTCCACTGCCATCCATCCATCCGAGCCGTCACCCGGTCAGCCCAGTTTCAACCCGGGCCAGCCATGTCTCACAACGTGCTCGATCCTCGCTGAACCACATAAATACCTTCATGCGCTAGTCCATCTTTTAGTTCCCCACACTCTCCCTTGAAACATGTCACTCACCGACCGTTTGAGGCCGCGAGTATACTCCGCTCGTTATCCAAGATGGATGGTCGGCAGACCGCTCCTGTACATGTCCTCTGCGCTTGCATCGCTGGGCGATGCCATGTTCGGGTACGGACAAGGGATCATCGCTGCGGTCCAGGTCCAGCCATCTTTCATCCATCGCATGTTCGGAAGGACCGTGACGATAGCCCAAATCCAGGCCGGCGACACAGGTGTTGATCCCTGGGTACAAGGTTCGTTCCCTTTTGTTCACCCGCGTCACGCCGTTCAGAGTCCACAACCACCGCGCAGCCATCACTGTCTCGTGCTTGAACATCACCGCATTCTTTGCGTCTTTCTTGGCAGCTTACATTTGCGACGTCATGGGTCGACGCATGTCAGTCCGTCTCGGTGCAATCATGTATCTCGTCGCCGCTTTCATCCAAATCTTCGCACCTAACCTTGGGGCTCTGATCGCTGGTCGATCAATCCAAGGAATCGGCGTCGGCATCCTTTCCATGACAGTTCCGGTCTTGCAGTGTGAGATCGCCCCCGGCCATGCTCGCGGTCTCTTCGTTTGTATCGAGTACATCTGTTTGAACCTCGGCTACGCAATCTCGGCTTGGGTCGGTTTTGGTTTCTTTTTCGCTATGCCTTCCGAGATCTCCTGGAGAGGTCCATATGTCGTGCAAGCTGCGCTTGCTGCCATCCTCGTAGCTTGGACGTTCATCCTCCCTGAGACACCAAGGTGGCTCGTGGCAAATGGCTTCGAGCAAGAAGGCCTGCACGTCCTGGCAGATCTTCATGCGGATGGCGATACAAGACATCCGAACGTCGTTGCAACGTACGTCGAAATCATCGCCGCTGTCGACTTTGAGCGCAAAATGGGTCAAGCTACCTGGCGTCAGATCTTTTGCCAATATACCCGCCGCTCCATCGTTGGCATCACTTGTCAGATGTTTGCCCAGCTCAACGGTATCAACGCCATCCTGTATTTCTTACCGTCCAACTTGACTCGTGCAGGGTTCAGCACTTCCCGCTCCCTCCTCTACGCTGGTGCTTGCGCCCTCATCTATTGTTCCGGTACTATCCCTGCGATGATCCTCATTGACAAATGGGGTCGCCGTACCATTCTTCTTATCGGAAGCGTCCTCTTAGCAGCATCCCTTTCCATTGTTGGCGGTCTCCAGTACCATGCCGACAGCCTTCCAGAAGGACCATCGCGAATCCCCGTTGCAGACGGTCTCTTTTTCGGTGTTTGCTTCTATCTCTTCTTCTTCGGAGCTACCTGGGGACCCGCTCCTTGGCTCCTCGGTGCTGAAGTTTTCCCTCTCCGCGCACGCGCCAAAGGCATGTCGCTGAGCACCGGCACCAATTGGCTCTTCAACTTCATCATCGCGTTCATCACACCCCCGCTGTTC
Organism: Boletus eberwhitei; assembly: GCA_038090915.1. Lineage (NCBI taxonomy): Eukaryota > Fungi > Basidiomycota > Agaricomycetes > Boletales > Boletaceae > Boletus > Boletus eberwhitei. The sequence continues at coordinate 34,317 of JBBPNO010000044.1, forward strand.
GAGGTCTTGAACGCGGGTTACTACTTCCTATTGGTCGGCTTCTGCATCCTCTCGTTTATAGTCGTTTGGTTCATCTATCCCGAGACTGCACACAAGACGCTCGAGGAGCTTGGAGAAGTCTTTGGAGACCGAGTCACTGAGGATGATAAGCTCGCACAGGTGGCGGCCGAACAGAGCGCGAGTGCAACCAAAATGGCAACAGCATCTGTTCTTACTGCTGGGGTCGACAACTCAGAATTGACACTGCGGATCTCCGAAGATGCTGCGGACGAGTCGGATAAGAACCTCCCAGCTATACGCGAGGTAGAAGTAGTCCCTCATTCACGAATCGGTTTGGCATGATGGTCATAACTCAGACGAATACCGTATGTTACAGTTCATGTAGTAGCATTGACCAGTAATTTCCATATCACTGTAACGGAGATAATATGTACTCTTGCTCGATGCCTTAAATTCGCAGGGATTCTGGAAAGTCTGCAGGATAACTTTCATCCCCAGGGAACATGCGAATGAAATCCTGAACAACCGAAGGCAAAGACTCCGAGTGGGTTTGGAGTTGTTCCATGGATGGATAAGAAGTACGCGATCCTGGCATACTTAAACCGGCGCCTTCCTGCATGGTGATTTGTGTAAAACCAATGATCGAAGGCATCGCGGCAATACGCGATCTGGCAGGAGAGACGAGCGGTGAGATGACTGGGGGAGGTGGAGTATCTTCCTTCGATACTTCACTAGTACGCTCGCAAGGCTGTTTCTTGCCGATCCCAGCAACGCAATGAAGGATTTCTGTGTCGGACTCTGCTTCTGTCGCTGAATCGTCCTCGGGGAGGCAACCTTGGGCAAATCCACAACGGGCTGGAGGGCATGCGTCAGGAAAACCTGGCGAGTGACGCGGAACCTGGTTCATTTCCCGTGAAGGCAAATCAAGCGTGGACAATTGTCTTTCACCCTCACCTGAAGAATGTCCGAGTCGGATTCTGGTTCCGTTAGAGAGTCTTCTATGTGCGCAGGCGGGATGTTCTCGATCGAATCGTGCCGAGCAGATCCCCGGGGTGTCTTAGTCTTGCAACCGGGAGAGTGGAATGATGCCAATCTCTTGCGTCGTAAGGGACTCAAGGTCTTGGGTAGGAGCTCGTCTGATGCTTTCTTCATCGCGAACAAGGAACGGGGTGGACCAGCAGAAGAGTCAATGGGCGATCCGACGGGGGCAGAACCAGATGTGTAAACGCGCCGACTTTTTCGCTCACTACGACTGAGACCACAGGTCTGAGTATTTCCACGTGGGGTGCGCCTGGACATTGTAAGCGAAATGCAGATAACACAGTGATGTAGATCTCACTTTCCAGGGGAGACTCCTACTGATAAACTGGCCATAACAGCAGGTTTATGAGACATTGACAATGTTAATTCTCTTTCTTCCTGAGTTTGAGAAGAAATGACATGCTCAATATGCCGGGAACATCGCTTGCGTTTAGGTGTCGCATCAATATGGAGAAGGTATTGGCTTTGAGAAGATGGAACAGGCATCATGGGTATAACATGACCGTCAGAAGATTGTCCATCCAATGTCTCTGACTGGATGAAGTATTGCTTGGACGGTGCAGACACACCATCCCGTGGCCCGAAGACACTGTTTTTCTCGCGAGCATGAAAGGGATCTGAGCAACCCGAGTCAACAGGAGAGCATGAAAGAGCCGTAGTTGAACGAGCCAAGAACTGTACATGCGGGAGTACTGCATGGGATACACCCGAAGAGACTTGGTCCGACTTGGAAGGCAAGTGGCAGTTAGAACGTGCCAAAGGCGAGTGATCGTCAATGCCACGCACGGGCTCCGCTACGCCTCGTGAAGATGTTCGCGGAGTCGCAATACCAATCACTGTATGATTAGAAAGTCGGGGAGCAGGGGGGAACTCTACGTCGATGTGTTCGGTTGTTTTTCGCCGATCAGTGGACGGCATTGCAAGAGGAGTACTAGGTAACCCAGGGATAGCATCCTCCGCCCCCCTGCGTGACGATTGAGGTAATTTCGAAGAGGTACGTCCAAATTCCAGTTGTGCAAAATCCTTCTCGCGCGATAGAGTCACATTCTGCTCAACTTCACTGCGCACGCGTTTTCGAGCGGAAGCGGCTGGAGTGGGCAACTGAAGGGTTTTCAGTCCCAGCTTGGACCGGCCCGCAGAGCTGCCTAATGGGCTCGCGGTGGAACGCTGCACATTGGTCTTCCTCCGCTTTGAAGAGCGAGCCACCGACTGCGAGTCTTCAGTGGGCTCGTCCTTCTTGTGCAAGACAGCGCGAGATCTCGCCTCCTTACTGCCTCTGGTGAAATAGGCGGTTAGCGGGAGTTCTTGCTGGGACAGGTCCATGGAAGAAAGAGAGAAAGACAAGAGTATAAGCTGTTGTCGTGGTCGGAGTTGACACGCTTTCAATGTCCGACAGTAACCACGTCGCGTCACGCGTCACCCGGCTCACCCCAAGTTCATCATGACGTTCGAAGTGGAACCACAGCTAAAAAAACGGAGAATGTCGGACTCGGCACAATCTACACCTTCATCCCAACTTCTAGTCAAGAGACTCTCAGAGAAAGCCAAGCTACCTACCCGCGGCTCACCGCTCGCGGCGGGGTATGACCTCTACAGGTATCTCATTCCCTTGGCTTCCTAGAACGCTGCGTTGAACTATACAAAAGTGCCGAGAGGAAAACAATTCCTGCACGTGGAAAGGCACTAATTGATACCCAGCTTTCCATCGCTGTTCCGCTTGGTACATACGGACGCGTCGCGCCACGGAGTGGGCTTGGTAAGTGTGTATGAGTTTTGTCTGCACTTGTCTAAGACGCGAGCCTTGTAGCCTCCAAATTTATGATTGATACCGGCGCTGGTGTCATCGACGCAGACTATCGTGGCACGGTCTTTGTTTTGCTCTTCAACCTCTCTGACCAGGATTTTGAAGGTAAGTTCGGCTCGGGTACTTGGGCGGTAAGTCGGTGACTAAGCAAAAATCTCAGTGCAAGAGGGCGACCGTATTGCTCAACTAATCATTGAGAAAATATACAATCCAGACGTTTTGGAAGTTGAGGTGGGTTCTGCTTTAAGCGTGTCGTACATGACGCTCATTGTTTGGAAAGAACCTTGACGAGACTCATCGAGGAAGCAACGGTTTCGGGTCAACAGGTGGACACAGTAAACTGACGAACTCGTGATCAACCAAGCTCGCAAAGATATATTGCCCGTTCTATAATGCTCAGAGACGTTACCCCACCGTACTTGACCCCAAAAGTACCCAAGTTGTCTGTTCTGATTCGCGATTGGCTTCCGAGGTTAGATGAGGATCGTGCTGCAAGGCCATAAAACACACCGCAACTGTATCATCTCTCCCGATCAGTTTCCACAACATACATGCCCTCTTGCGTCCGGTTTGCGAGCCGAAGTAGTCTTGTCCCCTGTACCTCCTCGTCATGCGGCTTTTTTGTCAGAGGGATCCCAGTACTCTCCGCCCAAACACGTCCATCTGGGATGGAACTGTCCGTCGGAGAGTCTATGTGGACAAGCTTGACAGCTTCTACAAGTCTGACAAGTTCATCAAGCTCTTTCTTTGTAGTATCGTATTCAGGTGTGCCTTCCATGGGAGGGATGAGAGCAGAGAGCTCATGGAGCCGCCGAAAGGTGACCGAAGAAAGGGATGGCGAAGGGTACGAGGACATGAGTTCTTTGAGGGACCACGTCGGTTTTATCGGTATCGCACAAGCATCTGTTGCGACTTGTCTGGTTTGAAGGAGAGCCCTGAGCGTTCTCGAGTGACGCCTTGCGATTGACATGACAGTGGAGGATGGGCCGTGAGAAATTTGGGATGAGTTTCTTATGTTGTTGGCCGAGTGTGCCAGCCAACCTCGACAATGAATCAAGCAGCCACTCGTGCTTTCCTCAAACTACTCCCTTCTCCCCTCCCTCCGTCCCTCCGGAGCACACCTGCGAACCTTTATCAGGTTCTTTCTCGGTACCCCAACGATGGTGTTGACCAGAAAGTTCACCAAATCAGATGGACCCAGAAGGGAATCGAGAATTGTTACTGGCAGGTGACCAAGACGTGCCTCAAACACGAGGGTATGCATGGAAAGGCATGGGGAAAACTAGTATGGAGGGGTGAGTCTGTACGCTTTGGTGTACGTGAAACCCTTCAGGTATGCTGAAAGAAGTACACTCGAAGGAAAAACTATAAGCAAGCAGGAAGAAAGGATACCCGGGTCGCTCAAATATAAGTGGTCTACGGGGATGTCATGACACATGGTGCATTCACTTTACTGACACTGGGCTGCGACCTGCTGACGCTCCTCTCAGCTTCGCATTGATCTGCTTGCCGGACTTGGCGCCTCGAAAGCTTGACCGCCAGACAGACTGGTTGCGCCTTGCCATTTAACACTAGCCTTGTTAGATTTCGTAGACTACTTGTGGTGTAACGAGTTACACTTTTGCGAGATGACTGTCACAGGTGTGACATACTGTTACTTCACGTCCCGTCACGCATACCTGGAAGCGACCTTTCTACCCGGCTTCTGACTATCTCTTACCCACTATAACGGGCCACTGGACTGTTTTGTATTTGCAGTAACCGTGTACACGCTCAGAGGGGCTCTCCAGAATGGACTCGCGCCAGCTCATTGACGCGCAGTTCAACCGTGCGGTGGAGATCGTGCAGAGTCTTCCGAAAACAGGTCCCATACAAACGGGCTATGAGGAGAAGCTAACAATGTACAGGTTCGTATCTCGTACAACTAAACTCTCACCCAGACTAATACCTTTGCTTGCTGTCATGCAGCCTCTATAAGCAAGGTTCCGTCTCCCTCCACACATAATATTTCATCAGTTTTGGCTCACTATCCGAGTCTAGCCACCGTCGGAAATGTCACGAGTTCCCGCCCAGGGATATTTGACATGCTGGGACGAGCAAAATGGTAGGCTAGCCCGCGCCTTCACTCACCTTTCCCAAATCACGTGTTAATGGTCTTTCATCCTTGAAGGGATGCCTGGGCGAAACACCGAGATTTAGACCCATATGAAGCAAAATGGCTCTATGTCGATGCTCTGTTAAAGGTATTCGATGCACCCTATTTGCAATCTCATCGTATCCTTACATGAGTTCACTCAAGGCTTTGAGCAAATACTCGGATAAGACGGCTGCAAAAGACTTTATAGATGAATTGCGGTCCTACGGAGGGGATTCTGGGAACCTCGCCTCAAGTTGTATGTAGCTGAGAATTTCTCTCCGATTCATCTCCTAATTTTATATCTTCCAGATACGTTGACCAGAACGGGATCGAGGGGCTCATCGTCTTCCACTTCAACGGCCTCTGAAGACAATCCTGCTATACCCCCGTCCCACGGATTCCATGATTTCCAGCATCCGTCAGCCCAACGGCACTTTGGTGCCGTTGTTGATGAGAGCTCTGACGACGGGGAAGCAGGTGATGAAAGTCGCGACCTCCCAGCTGTGCGCGATCTCTCTCAACAACGACCTCTCTCCTCCGTCTCGTTTTCCTCGCGGTACAAGACCCCTATTACGGGTTCACTTGCACTTTCTCCACCTCCTCTACGCCGAACGAGCGTACCTCCAACGCAGCCCCTTCCTAATTTTGAGATGCCATCTGCATTCGCAGATCCACATACAGTCTCACCTCCTTCCCATACCGCTCCGTCGTCTTCTCGTGATTTAGCACCGCACATTCAATCTGCAGAACACCCTTACAGAAGCCTCCCTATAACTTCTCGACGTAACACCACAATTGGGACACACTTGACACCACCCTCGCGTGCGGTATCGGTTTCGCTAGAGCATGCAATGGAGAATATGCAAGCGCATCTTGCCGCCCTTACAGAACGCATGGATACCCTTGAATCGTCCGTCGCAACTTATTCCAACCCGCATGCTCAAAGTTCTATTTCTCCTCCTTCGCGCGCTTCTTCTGGTCGTGGCAGCCCCGCGGACTCCGGATCTATTTCTCAGGTCTTTGAATGGGATATCGATGACATGGGTCTATGGACACTCGTTCTAAAGCCCCTGCTTCAGAATCTCTCATTCCTCCAACGACTCCTTGTATTTTTCCTCAAAGATGGCCAGGACAGATCCCCGGTGTTGATTGTGGTCAGGAGGCTCTGTTTAGATATCTCGTTCGTAATGGTGGTGGTGGGAGTCCTGAGGACTGCCTGGATAAAAACAGTAACGAGGCGAAGGGAGGTTGGAGCTGCTCTGGTCTTGCTCTGGGGAGCTGTCACAGGGAGGAGAAGGATTCTTGGAGGGAGAAATTGACGGTTGTCACGCTGGTATCTTAGTATTTACACCGTATGGTTAGATCTACTTTAGTGCAAGTTGACGATCTCGAGGTACGTTGTTTTTTAAAGAGAATACATACGGGTAGTTGTTACGACAACAACAGCTTAGTGATACAACTCGTTGGGTACATACATGAATGTACTTTGATTACTCTTTGACGCTCAAGACATGTCAACGACGCAGCGGATGCAATTTCCCCCCTAAACAGAATATCAGCAACAAGGAACGTAGAATGTTGTAGATGAGACATACATGCATATCATGGAACCCTTCGTTGATCTCTACAAACTTGCGGTGATGAGTGACGTATTCGTCAATCTTGAGCTTGCCTTTGAGATAGTCTAACAATTTCGCCTCGATTATGTATAATCTGGATGAATGGGTGTAAAGACAGACATACCTTCGACAAGGCCAGGCAACTCTGTGCGACCTTTCACCCCACCGAACGCCGTGCCTCGCCAAGTACGACCAGTGACCAGCTGGAATCTACGTGATCTCGTGAGCTCTGATGTGACTGAAGGTCCCAAACTGGCACCTACGGTCTCGTAGAGATCTCCTGACCAGCAGCTGCAACACCAATAATGGTCGACACACCCCATCCCTTATGACAGGATTCCAACGCCGCCCTCATGACATGCACACTCCCGGTGGCGTCGAAGGTGAAATCCAATCCACCGTCTGTAATCTCCACCAGGTAGTCTTGAATCCGTTTCCCTCCAGGGAGCTCCGTGGGATTCACGAACTCGGTGGCACCCATCTTAGTGGCCCAATCTTTCTTCTCAGAGTTGGTATCAATGGCAATGATGCGGGAAGCACCGACGACAGCGGCAGCGGAGACAACCCCGAGGCCGATGGCACCGCACCCGAAGACAGCGACGCTGGAGCCCTCTGCAAGCGCATGCAAAGATTCAAGGGAATCGTACGACGGAGGGAGAACGACATACGAATTCCGGGTTGCTTCACGACGGCACCCCAGGCAGTTGTGATACCACACCCGAGGAGACAGACTTTATCGAGCGGCGCAGCCCCGTTGACAGCAACCACGGAGACATCCGCAACGACCGTGTACTGCGAGAATGTGGAGGTGCCCATCTAGAGAGTTCCGGCAGCGAGTCCGTCGAACGTGCTCAATGGAACGAAGTGGTGAGAGACGGCTCACAAAGTGGTGGATCGGCTTGCCCCTGCAAGTGAATCGGCTAGTGCCATCGGGCATTACACCCTGTCCCTGGGTCGCTCGCACTGAACGCGTCAGAATGAACGTCTAGCCAAAAATTCAGCGACATCTCTTGAAGTACCTTTTCCACACAGATTCGTCTTTCCACTCGTGCAAAACTTGCATTCGCGACATTCTGGAGTGCGCGTCAGAAGGTGGCGGATCGCCTGGTGAAGAACGACTCACCGGCGGTATACAAGGGGATGACATGGTCGCCCTGTGGGACGTACACTGAGATCAGAGATATCAGACAAGAAATAGTGAAATACATACGGGAGCTACGCTGGTGACGCTTTCGCCCACTGATTCTACCTGTTTCAGATTAGGTGGGCCGCATGGTGACGGTATGCAGTAACTCACGATGCCTCCGCCCTCGTGGCCAAGGATCACAGGGAACAAACCCTGAGATAAACGAGTCAATCGTAATGGGATCTTATCTCGAATCTCGCTTTACGTACCTCGGGATCCCTGCCACTGCGAGTGTACTCGTCGGTGTGGCATATACCTGACAGGATAAGACGATTTCGGCCGTGGACCGCACAAGTACCACGTACCGGTGTGAAGGATCTTGATTCGCACCTCGTGCGCGTTGGGGGGTGCAACCTCGACCTCCTCAATTCGGAGTGTTTCACCCGCACCCCAGCAAACCGCCGCTTTACACTTGATGACCTGACCTACTGTGCTCGCCATGGATGTGGGAGAAGAGATAGCAATGTGGGATCCAGATTACGTGTCTCTTATACTTGGTTACTATTCACAGACTCAGTGATCGCGTGTTTCTGTCTATAGTCAGCGGGCGTCCGAGATGTGAAGGTCTACGGTAGATATGATGAGCCTGATTTAGTCTAGTACTTGATCATGCTGTGCGTCTCAATCCTGTAAGCCAAGCCACTCGAACACGAGCTCGACAATGGCCTTTCCAAATCTCTACTACAAGCGAGTACGTCTCATCCTTCGACTTTCAAACCTGCCTGTCCATTCACATTGTTTTCCAGACTGCCGCAACCGCCAAGGCTTGTTACATATGCTACAAACCCACCGCGACCGTCCTCGCGACGATCGACACTGCGGACTTTCTTTACGCTTGCCCAGTCCATCTCGCCGATCGTGGATTTGCGACGCGTGCGCCAGATCCAGAGCCAGCACCCAAAAAACAGCCCGTCAGCCCTGAAGAGGTTGCGAAAGTGAAGCGGGAATGGGAAGAGAAACAGCGCCAAAAGAAAGAAAAGGTAGAGGGAAAGGGAGGAGGTCAGGTGGACGGAGATGGAAAGAATGCAGAGGGAAAGGAAGCAGGCGAGGCTGGAACGGACACGGACGGCAAGCAGGAGAAGAAGCCTGCAAACGCTGTTCTCATACCAAGCGCCTCGCCGTCAGAGGAGCCGACCTCCAGACCGACGCACGAACGATATGTTTTGCATCGTGACATCTTCGCGCTCAGAACTGCTGATCACCGCAGAAGAAGACAAGCAGCTCAAATCAAGGACCTCGCCCCTCGCTTGCCAGGTGCACCGAAGAGCTCGTTACAATAGTCTCGTATGGTGTGCCCTCTCCATACCCCGATAACAGTTACTAGGTATTGTCACATATCATAAATGTATCACAACTTCATTTCATGGCCTGAACACCAAAACTAGAGAGTGCCCCAGAAGCAAGACCAACAGTCACAGAGAAACCACTCAATGTTGCGGCGACATCTACGTCTTCGCGGCGCCCCTTCAGCCTAGAATTATGCTCGAGGGATGAAACAGCAAGGGTAGCTAGGGTTGAGACATAGCCGTTTGTGTATCCCATTGTGAGCAGTATAGTCATGAAAAGGATATCGGAACTTATGATCGGAGGGACCGGGATGGTTATTGTAGGTCGATGGACATTGCAGAGAAGGATCAAGGGAATGAACAACGTCCGTAAGAAAGCCATAGCTAGAATCTTCTTGGCGGACCAGACGAGTAAGCGAGGAAACGTGCAGCTGTATCGCCCGACAAGATCTCCGATGTTAAAAATCAAGAAGTGGACTGCGGTGAACAGCGAGGGATGGATGCCTGTATTCACCGGCTGCACACGGACGGTCGTCGCAGGGTAAACCGCCTAGTTGAAGACCCTATCAGTTTGAGAGCAATTACGGTGATAAAGTGGGCACTTACTAGAGTGACCGCGAATACGTACGCGATAGAAAACATAAAAATCAAGTTCTGTTTAAAAACTTGATATACACGCGACTCGGAGTTGGCGTCCGTCAGGGGGTTTCTGCAGTCGTCCGCGACTAGTCCGGTGAGCTCGTCTATGCCTCCAACCTCGCGGTGGTGTTCCAGAGAACCGGTAACTGATTTATAGAAAGACTGCCTCGTCAACCACGTGTAGGCAGCCAACGTGATGCCGAGAAAAACGGTGGAAACAGCAAAAAAGATTCGCGCAGCTATCTCTTCGGGGTGCTTATCTCTACTATCGGCGGTGATTACCTCCATTGGAACGGATTTCGGAGGCGAACCCCACAGAGAAATCATCGAGCTGGCAACCTGTACAGCACTGACTGCAACCGCAACCGCGGCTTGTCCTGATAACACAGTTTGCAGGTATGATGCGCCAAGCAGCGCTGCCCCAGCAAAAACTGCGGTACACAGATAGGCAGACGTGACTGCGACAGCAGCCCCATTGAAGAGAGCGAATGAAAAAAACGTTGATGGTGTGCCTCGAACGAACGTGCTAAGGCACAGAGATGTGACGAGGAGGATCATCGCAATGATGGACGCAAACGTGCGGCGAGATGGGGACGACTGCGATATCCTAATGTGAGAGTGCTCGCTATCACCATCTAGTCAGATCCACGAACCTGTTTCGAAGTGACCGTACTGTAGAACTGACATGCTAGATTGGTCAATGTGTAGACGCTGGACAAGTACGAGCTGAAGGTCGGATACAAGGGGGAGCCGGCCAGTCGGGATAAGAAAAACGACGTGGCATTAATCAGTGCTGAATAGAGTCATGAGCACTGACAAGACGGGTAGTTTGGCGAGAAGTATCACCGTTCCAGGGTAGCAGGATGGCGCAACCGAGAAGGAAATATGTCCACTTGGTTCGAGCTGCAGCCGAACTCCACTCCCTTGTTGAGTAATGATCATCCCCACTAGTGGCACTAGTAACACCAGCTTCGTGGACGTCAGAGTGGTAGGCTTCGTCCTCAGAGGGTGGAATGGCATGGTATTTGGTAGAGGAGTCTATCATGCTGATAGTCGCGTACTCGCACGCCAGAGGGACTGCAGTGTGGTGTCCAGGCTTCTGAATCTTAATCAGGCCTCAGGAGCTTTTACAAATCGGTCCATGTGGCGGCCAGTGACAGTAAAGTGTCAGAGGTAGGTAGTTCTATAGACTCGTAGCTGCCATTACTTGCGAGGTTCTGCAGCAGGAATGACCTGGTTCGCACCCTCCTTCAGCACCAATCCAGTCAATTTCTCTTTCTGCTTTCGCGCTTTCCTTTGCTTGCGTATTACTTTCCTCTCAATCTTTGACTTGCGTTCCGCAGTCAACCACCGTCTCTTCTTCTCCGCTTTGCGCTCCTCCTCCAACTTCTGTCTAAACTTGAACACACCTTCAGCACGCGCCACCCTTGCCGGTCGGCCGTTCAAGTGCATGAGCTCTCGCTCGACAAACTTCTTGAGAAGCTCAGCCCTGTGTACCTTGGCGGCCTGCCAGCGAGCCTGCTTCTTGGCACGACTGTGTGGGTTTGAAAGCTCCTTCGCGACGTGGTGCTCCATTGGTGTCGACTCGTCAAAAGATCTTGGCTGAGGGCTAAACAACGCGGTGATATAGGCATGTTCATCGGCTGAATTGGGTTTCTTGAGGTCTGGTGGTTGATACGTGATCTTGAGAACCGAGTCTTTGGTAGTATCATAAAACTGGTTGGCTAAGGGAATCAAGCAAAGTGTCACAGCAGGTCCGAGGCACCCTGTAGACAATACAACACACCTCCTGGACGTTCCGGGAACTGGTGATCTGGCCATGGCACGACGAGTGGGATCCTGCTGGTTTTCTTATAATATACGGGTAGTGTTGCGACAGCGATACGCTTCCAATCGAAACGACGAAGTCCGGGATGCCAATAAGGGTCCCTTACTCCAATCCGTCGCGCAAACACTCTATCATTGCAAATGTTCACGACCGAGTAGGACACAGGGAAAACATGCTCACTGGATTTCCTTCTCTCCTCCTTGCGGTCTTGTGACTTGATGAGTGCCCATGAAGAGCTGACACCTTGAGTAATGCACACTTCTGTTGACTGGCGCCTTATTGGCAGCTGCTTCCTGGTATAATGGTCGGAGACTCGACAGTTGGATCAACCAACGACACCTGGCGCACCTTGATGGTACCCTTGAGGTATACGCGGTTCGAAAACCTGTTTATACTCAGAACCTCGTGAAGCTTGCTTCCTTCACCACGGATGCGTATCTTGTCACCAGGGACGACATTCCAGTATTTGATACGGTCCTTGGCAGGGACAGCTTTAATACCCGGGTCATAGCGCGAACGTCTTTCCAACCAATGCTTCGGGACAGGCAGGAGATGTCGAAAATTCTTCGTCCATGGTATCTTGGTAGTGGCTTTGAGGACTTGTACGCGTGATAACGACATGGAACAGAACAGGACGAAGAGCAAGTCCCCGGGAAACTTGGAGTGACCAAAATTGTGCTGACCAAGCATTTACCCCTGTCATCCACCTCAAAGTGATAAGTTACTTGACTAGTGTCACGCGTACGAGTACACTGGAGTAACCAAAAAAAAAAAACGAAATGTCCATCTAAGTACTACATTAACCCGCTGGCACAGGCCCAGCCTTTGTTCCAGTCCATGCTCCTGGTGCCGTACTAGACTCTTCCAACTCGAGCGTCTGAAATCAGAGTGAATAAAGTCGTCAGTTCGGTGGAACAATATGACCTACCTCAAGCAAGATTCCGATGATATTATCCACCTCTGAGGGTGGCACACCTCCACACCCAGCCCCAATAAGCCTTCTGTACTCAGCCATCCGTCCGCTAGTTCCCGCCTCCGCCTGGAACGCGGTCAACTGGTCAAATAGTTCCTTCCTCCGTTTGCGACGATGGCCTAGGTCTTCCCTTGCCAGTTCGCAGGCCACCCTTACCACATCTTGGTTATTCGGAAGATCAGCGTACAGTGCAAGAAGATCCGTGATGTCCTCTTCCTGCGGCAGCGCTTTCCGTTTCCCCTTGTTTTTATCCTTGTCGCTATCCTTCCCTGCTTCCGTCGACCCCTCACCCTCAACGTCGTCATCCGTCCGGTAGGGAACGGTCGTGGGTGTGATCTTCAGCTCCCCGTCCGCCACGTCCCTGATCGACTTTTCTCGGTTCTCCTCGTCCTTAATCCACTTCTCCCAACCCAATCGATATCTCCTCCCCATCTTGTCTAATAGCCGGCTTTCTAATTCTGACAACAGCCCTCTCGCTAGCTGTAGTCCCTCGGACTGTGTCTTGAGCTGATTGACAGCTCGGTGACTCTCGAGAATCTCCTGTTGGATATTTTGCAAGAGTGCGTGGGCTTGATTCATGTCGCGTTCTTTATCCTGGAGCTCGCGATCGAAGGACGCAGCCAGACTATCAAGCATGTTCGTAATTTCGTTGACGCATTTTGTGCTCGCCTTCTGACCAGCTATTGAATGGTGCAGTGGGAGGCGCTCACCCGCGGGAATGAGAGGGGGAATAGGCTGCAAAGGATATGCAGCTTGTGCATTACGAAAAGACATTGCTGAAAGTCGGGAGATCGGTCCCGGAGACGACCGGAAACGCTCATCCTCGAGAATATAATCTTCAGTGCTCTTCCCGTCACGGTTTACGAGTTTGGGGTCTGCCCCGTGATCAATGAGGAGTTTGACGAGACGCTTGCTGCGGCACCGAGCAGCCATTGTCAATGCGGTCTCGCCATCTTCATCTTGGAAATTGATCACGTCTGCCAGCTCCTTGGGATAGTCAGCCAAGCGATTTAGCACCGTCTCCATGTAGTAGCGCGCTGCATGGGTTTTCCCTTTGGACATAGCGACATCGACGATGTGGTGGAAGACAGTTCTATTGTAGTTATCGATGTTGAGAGTGGAGCGGTGGAGGAGTTCGTACAGTTCCGGGAATTTTCGTACATCGTAATTGTTTGCGAACATAACACTGCGCATCAGTGCAGTCTGACCTGCCTTGTTTACCTTGAAGATATCAGCCCCGGCTGTGAGCAGTAGCTTGACGATGCGGAGTCGGCCCATTGCCGAAGCCCAATGTAATGCAGTGTGTCCGTCATCGTCAATGGCCATATTCGCATCAAAATCGGGAGGAGGTGAAATGAGAGTTGAAGGAATTTGATTCGTGTCCGAAATGAAGTATTCAAGTATCTGATCGCTGTAGGCACGCGGATCATCAGTGCCATTGGGCTGTGTGGCGATCTCATCTTCTGAAGCGTCATCGAGGCGCTCATTGGGGTGACGTCGTGGCGGTTTACGTCGTACAGCGTGCCTGCGATCTTCTGACGCGTCCATTTGATCATACGCATCAGCGATGGGAGAGGGTGTACGTGAACTAGATGACCCTCGTGAAGGAGATGCTGTCATTGAGCCATCTTCTGAACCGGGTTCGGAAAACATTTCCTGCTCCGAATCTTCTTCAACATCAGCTTGACGACGCGAACGTGTGCTGATGAGAGCAGAGACTGGCTCGGTGACCGTGGTTGCAGCACGACGGGCAGGTTTTGCAACGGAAGCCGAGGAGACGAGATGTTTCGGAGCGAGGGGTGGGCTCTTCGCCGCGGGCTGGAATTCAATAATAGGACGAAGTGCTGCTTCACAATTGTATTGCCTCGCGAGGGAGAGTCCTCGGTCGAGAGGTATCCATGTTCCTGTGGGATGATGAAATCAATTTTGACAAAAGATGAATGAAGGAGGGGAAACTCACCCTGGTACTTTCCATATCCGCCTTGAACTTTCTCATGATCACCCTTCTGAATCTCTCGTTCGAGGACTCGGGTGCGCTGGGGTTTGTCAAAGCCAGCGACTTTGAGTATTTGCGTCGCGTTGAGCCATGAATCTGAGCGGCGCCGCATTACTGCAACACCTTTACACATCCTACACGTGTCAAAGAGATGAGGACGTGTCGAGCACGGTGGGGAATATTATGACGAACATTTCGTACACGGGTATACCGCTATAGGTTGCCTGATGGTGGGGATTTGTGAGCAGGAGCAGGGCAGTGAGGATATGAAATGAACGATACCTTGAAGATTTGATTCTCAGGCATTGTCAGGCCCGTTGCGCACGTAACGAACGGTGAACGTTGCAGCTGGCTTGGTACGAGCTTGAGCGCTGGGAGCGGGCGGGGTAGTCGTGGATGATACGCGTGCTGCAACAACGACAAACAACGCGATGAGTAGCCCCTGAATATCACTCTCAACGCCTCTTTCATAAGTCCTGCAAGCCTGGTAACGGACACGCGCGTATCCCAGTCCAATCCTCGGAGTCTCATGCACACGACGTACTTCTTCCCCAGCGAGCCCCCCTGGCAGCTGGGCTGGCCTCGTGAAAGACATGCTGTCGTTACGATGCAACCATGTGCCCTCGCACCCCGTGCCCTGCCCCACCCGTCCGCTCATTTCATCACAGACTCTTTTCTGCCATCTTTCGTCGCCGTCGCTGTTTTGCATCCCCAGGACCGTGTCCATACACCCATCCGAACCCTAGCCTGTGGTTTGTACGTCCGCTTTTGGATATGTTTTGACATATTTAGACAGAACGCGACGGTCACGGGACATTTTTCCTTTTCCAAGGAGCTCTTCTGGGCTTCCAAACGCCTACCTTGAGGCACGTTGCCACAGCTCTTTATTGTCGCGCTCCCTCTGCCATACGTTCAGCTTCCTTTCCCTCGCAACTTACATCCCGCGTCTCATATATCTGTCGCATCACCAAGCAGAAACAGAAACAGTCATACCCATGGCTCCCAACTGTGAGCCTTTATGTCACTTCGGAGACAGGCATGTCCTTCCTGCTCAATCCGAGTCTATCCCCATCAACTCAACAAACTTGTCACCAGGCTCTACTTCACAACCTTTCCGCATCCACCCCCCGGTCCACACGTCCTCAATAATCAATCCCAAGACCCAACCAACAACCCCCGTGTACGCGCGGGACCCAGAGGAGGCCCATCCGCATCTCCCGACGATGACGCTACCTACTACTACTTTACGATCGATGACCAGCTACTCTATCTCTCCTTCTTCCAGGATTGGGGCCCACTCAATCTTGCAATGGTCTACAAGGCATGCATTCTTATCCACGAACTTCTAGAAGTGAGTACAGCTTTCGGACCAACAGGGTCGCGCTGATTGCTTCGCGATAGGACAAGGACCTCCAATCTCACCGCCTTGTTTTATATTCTTCCAATGACCCGCGGCGAAAAACGAATGCGGCTCTTTTGATCGCGCTTTACGTCGTATGTATTGCATCCTAATTTCATGTCCCTCTTCACACTCTTCTCAGATGATCGTCCAACGTCGTGCGCCGTGGGAAGCCTTCCGCCCGATAGCTGAGCTCGAATTTATGCCCTTCCGTGACGCCGGACGCGGACCCTCTGACTTCAATCTTAATATCCAAGATTGTCTATGGGGTATGTGGAAGGCTATGCAAAACGGTCTGTGCGATATGAACGAGTTCAGTGTGGAAGAATACGAACACTACGAGAAAGTTGAGAACGGGGACTGGAATTGGATAACGCCCAACTTTATCGCATTCGCATCGCCCGTGGACTCTGCCTGGATCAAGAATCAGAAAGAGGCAAAGCAAGCCGCTGCAGAACCTTCCTCTCCTACTCGACCTGGAACAGCAAGTCCAATTCGTTTGCCTGCCACTAACCTCGCCCTGCAGCGCAAATTATCCACGCCGTTCTGCAATTGCCTTGATTACTTCGAGAAACGTGGTATTAAGCTCGTCGTTCGTCTAAATACCGAGTTGTACGATAAACAACTATTTCTCGATCGCGGCATAAGCCATCAAGAGCTTTATTTCGACGATGGGACGAACCCAACGGACGAGATTGTGCGGACATTTATCGATCTGTCGGACGCTATAGTAGAAAATGGTGGAGTCATTGCTGTCCATGTGCGCCATCTTTTCTTCTCGATCCCCTTGACATTACTTGGCGGGTACGTGGTAACAATTCTCCGCCAGTGTAAAGCAGGTTTGGGGCGAACCGGCACTTTGATCGGGGCCTATCTCATCTGGAAATATGGGTTTACTGCGTCCGAAGCGATTGCTTTTATGCGTATCGTTCGGCCCGGAAGCGTAGTGGGACCACAACAACAATATATGTACCTCAAGCAATTGGAATGGGCAAAGTGGGCAGCAATCGATGAAATAAGACGAGTGCAGGCCGTGGCCGCCACGGCTGTAGTACCGGTCGTGACGCCGGTTACACCGCCTGCAGAACAGGACGAAGAGATGGTAGAGGGGAGGGTGACACCGTCTGCCAATGGCGTTTCATCGATACCTTTGCCTCCTGTGACACCCAGTCGACATGTGGCCACCGCTGCAGCGCGAGCGCACGCAATCGCCCCTCCGGGGCAACCGAGGAAGACACCCATGGCGAAGCGAGTGGCAGTGGATTCTGATGATGAAAACGGGGAGGAGGCAGACGACACACTTCCTGCCCTTGGTGTAGCACCACCAGTTACGCGACAGCGTGCCAGGACGGCCACGCGACAGACAGGAACGAGAGGAACGGCGTCAGAACAGCGGCCCACACGCGTCCTGCGATCTGCAGTTGCACCTACCCAACGAAAACCACCATCCACCGTTGTCAACCCCGCGGCGAAGACGACTGCGCAACCTCCAAACAAGATACCCAGACTGGCGGCAGGGATGACTGCACGAAGTACGGCAAGCAGGGGAGTTGGTGCACCTTCGTCGCGGAGAGTTCCCCAGCCACCGCCGTCACCGACTCCATCGAGACTACCTACTTTAGCAAAGCGGAACAATGCAACCAATACCCTGGCGGAGATGGCTGCAGGAACGAAGTCGAAACCAAGCTCTGATGCTTGGATGACGACGGGTGCATCTGCCGTCGTTGTTCCTGCATCCAAAACGACGCAACGACCGGGTCCACGTCCTGTAAGACGGAGGAGGAGCAGCTTTAGTGCTGCAGATGTGGTAGCATAGCGGTCGTTTACGCTGCACGTTTGATCGTTCGTCGGTCGCTATAATCTTGTCAGCAGTGTTCCATTCTCTGTCATATTTATCAATGATCTCCTACTCTTTTGGCATTGTAAAGGTTTAGCACGTCCCATCCACCTCATGCCCACACTATCACCGATTCAATGATAAAAGTATGGAACACGACTTGCTCGACGAATAAACGTTGCTATTTACCCCTCTACTTTGGAGTATTTGTGTACACACTCGAAAAACCACTTGAGATCTTCCGGGTCAACGCCGGGCGTGATCCCGTGACCCAGATTTGCGATCCAACCGGTGGTAGGGCGTACAGCACGGAACTCTGCGCACATCCTTTTCACCTCACGCTCGATAGCGTCCTGCCCACCATATAGCACGACGGGGTCCAAGTTTCCCTGCAAAGCCACGTCCTGTGGGATCGAATCGTCTCTGGGATCGACCGTCCACTGTAGACCGATGACGTCGTATGTCGCCGTGGCGGCGAGTGCGGGCGAAGCGCCCTTGGCAAACAGTACCATGGGGACGACCGGGAGACCAAGCTCCCAAAGTTTCCCGCGCACGCCGTCGGCTATCTGTCCCACGTACGGCAACGAAAACTGATCAAAGTCGTGTGGGGACAGATCGCCAGCGTTGGAATCGAACACTTGAAGAAGCTAACACGGTTCAACCGCCATTTTTTTTTAAAAAAAAAAAAAAAAAAAAAAAAAAGAGGAAAGACTGTACCTGTGCACCGGCTTGGACTTGGCCGACCAAGAAATCGATGCATGCGGTCGTGATGCGTTGGAGGAGCGCTTTGGACTGAGCGGGGTATTTGAAGAGCCAGGTTTTCGATTTCTGTAGGGTCTTGTTACTTCCTCCCTCGATCATGTAAGACATGAGGGTCCAGGGGGCACCGCAGAAGCCGATGAGGGGGACGCGGCCGGCCAGACGTGTGCGCGTCAATGTGATGGCGTCGTACACGTACTGGAGCCTTTCGGTGACGCGATCTGTCTGCAGGTCCTCTACGTCTTCGGGGACGTTGAGCGGTTTCGTGAAGACGGGGCCGGGGTTCATGAGTACCTCCATGCCCATGGCTTGCGGGATGACGAGGATGTCGGAAAAGATGATGGCGGCGTCGATCAGGTCTGGATAGCGATCGATGGGCTGCAAGGTGACCTGCGTGGCGAGCTCTGGATCCTGGCATAATTGGAAGAAATCGTGTGTCTTGCGGAGCTCTCTGAACTCTGGGGGAGAGAGAGTTGAGCATGGGTTTGCGGGGATGGAGGGGGAGTCTGATGACCTGGCAGGTACCGACCAGCTTGACGCATGACCCATACTGGAGCACGTTCTGTAGGTCGTCCGGAAGCTGCACGAAGGACGAGGTCGTTTTTGAGAGGGGGAAACATGGTTGAGCCTTGGGCACAGCCACATACTACGGTGTGTTTCAGCATGTCCAGCCCCGAACAACTCATCGACGAGCGAGTTTCCTCGTTCCTTTTTTTTTTCGTGTTCACTTGACTGAATTGGAGCAGATTTAAAAAGTCGGGCGAGTTTGACCGCTTGCGACGAGAACTCTTGGCGGAATTTCAGCGCAGCGTACGCCTCTCTCTCTCTCTCTCCAAGTTATACGGGTTCGTGTTCACGTTTACTCTAGGAACGGATTGCAGGGTTTCAGACCCGAGTGTATGACATTGCACGAGAGCGACTAGCGTCTGATCCCAACCTCATCCACCAGTCTCATGATACTATCTACCGCGAGCTCATGGGCGAGATAGACAGGTCAGTGCGCAGGCTCGCGTTGAGAGTGAACGTGTGGTTCAAGTTCATCAAAGATATCCCGTCCTGGAACGGGTCGTCGCAGAGGCCCCGGTACTTTCAGACCCGTCGTATGCCGAGACGATTCGAGGTTCAGTCGAGCGAATTTTTGAAGAGAATCAGTCAGGGCGTTGAGATCTCAGTTGAGATCGTCTCGCAGCTCATTTTTACGTGTTCGATCGCGAATCAATTCGGGAACGTTCCTTTCCGTGCTCAACGGCGATCTCGCTCGCCCGATCGCGCATCAAGCCAAAAAAATAAAACTAGATTGATCGAAATATACTTAGTGCGTACGTCAATGCACCAAGTCGTGTTGAATCAGTTCCACCGCTTTTGCTGAACGGGGCTTGATGGCGCACTTGAAGGGCTTGGGATGACTGGACCCACTTCAATACAACTCTGTGAACAACCAACAATCCCTCACCTGATGGTACCCGACGATGGATCAATCTCTGGCGTGATCTCGACACCATTCTCAACAACTTTTGACACGTCAAAGACCGCCAGCGACATTGCGACTGAAATCCACACGGACGCATCAGCCAGGTGCATACCTGTTTACAAAATAAAGTCAGCCTTCGAAACGGACGTAGGTGCACATATTGACCTGGGCAAATACTATCAAAGCGGCTAAGTCATACAAATAACCAACAATGATGAAAGACATACCGTCTCCCGAAACCGAAGCAGATGGTACGAGGGTCAGCTTCAGGCTCTTTTCCATCCCGGGCGATGAAGCGGTCAGGTTTGAACTCATCGGGTTCAGAGTACGTCCGGGGGTCGTGCAGCATGAACCTGTCAAAGACACGTCAGTAAAATATGGTGAGCGGAACAAGAGTACGAACCAAATGTTGGACATGATCAGAGTGCCCTTGGGGATATAGTATCCATCATGGACATCGTCTTCGGTCACGCGATGAGGCACGGCTATTCCGACATCAACAAAGTACGAACACGCAAGCACCCAAAGCACGAACCGAGCGGAGTGACAGAGTGCCATCGAAGGACTTCTTTAGCAAGCGCCTCGACATAAGGGAGCGAATCACGGTCAGAAAAATTCGGGAGACGATCCGAGCCAATGACAGCGTCAATCTCTGCTTGCGCCTTCTTCTGAGCCTCGGGGAAGAGTGCCAAGGCCAAGAAGAGAGAGTAGATGGCCGAAACGGTCTAACGAGTCTGCAAGTAAACACCACATGTCACGAAATGGATATCGATCACCTACAGTGTCAGCACCGCCTAGATAGGGATTCAGTCGAGTCTCGTCCCAACAAGGCATCGTGACATACCAGAATACAAAGAAGCGGAAGACCATTTGACGATATGATCTTCCTCTGCAGACAACGTCCTGCCTTCAAGCAAGTTGGATACGAAGGACTCGGGCGCAATACCCGCCGCCTAAAACGAGTGGATTCATTTACAATCGGAGAATGACGCTTTTGGACGTACCATCTGATCCTTTACGAATTGGTAAGGTTTCTGAACCATTTCGTCGAGAGTTGCACGCCATTCTTTTGCCTTGAGCTTGAAACCCGCACCGGGTAACCAATCAGGAACGTGAGCCACTGTAAACGAGGGAGTGAGGCAGATTGATTGACCGCGAGTGATGGACGTACAGGCTGGAACAAGGTCGACCATGAAAGCACCGGTGGCAGTAGAGGCCGAGAACTGGTCGACCGCCCTGTCCGCAAGGTCGACAAAAGGGTCCTGGTGTTCCTTGACCTCGTAGCCATGGGAGATGCGCAAGATAATGGCACCGGCAGTATGACGGACATGGTGTGACAGCTCGGCAGGCTTGGCGAGCACGCGTTGCAAGAAGCGTTGAGTCTCCATTTCCTCGATAGGATAATAGGCCTCCATCGTTGCGCGACTGCCAATCACGCGCGCAAAATGTTTGCGATATTCGCGGAATCGGTCGCCATAGGGAAGGAGCACCAGAGTGTGCTTCCAACCCACAAGTTCGCCACCCATGGGGAGGACGGGACGATCGGAGTAGGAAGAGCTCTTCTTGTCGAGCATCTCCATCGCGATATTGGCATTGTTCAACACGACGATGTGTTGACCCAGAACCTCTACATGGGAGATGTCGCCTGGAAAGAAAGTAAGAGATTGGGCAAGAGAGAGAAGAGGGGAGACATGCCATATTTCTTGCCCCACTGGGCAAAGGTGATCCAGGGCTTGACGGAGGGCATGTCAGCGATGTTTCCGATGAGGGGGAGACCATTTGGACCGGGAGGAAAGGGTGCAGGTTGCTTCTTCGTCAAGACGCGATTGACGAGGTAGAGACCGACGCCCGCGAGACAGAGGTCTAACCAAGTGAGGTTGGTCAACATTTGAGGGGGGGGGTATGAGCTGTGAAATAAGAGTTAAGGAGTGGCAAGAGTGGCAGACACGGGAATGGAGAGAAATGATGGAAAAGCATGAATGGGGATGTTATATCTGAATCCCGCGAGTGACCTGGGAATTCCGCGGGTTCTCCTCCTGTGATCGGAATTACAAAATACACCCTGTTACTTCTTACGTCTACCGCCTCACAAGTTAGCCGTATAATCATGATGCACGGTGCCGACGTCCACCACCTCATCTCACGCGCTGTCGTACGTTTGAACTTATCCGCTGTTTTGCCAACTCACGGTGCAAGGGAACAGAGCTCCATTTTCATAAGCTTTTCGGTTGAGAAATTGGTGTGGAGTGTGATGATCGATCGTTGCCATATCGGGGTTGGTTTGATCTTCCCGTCTCCACGTGTCACGCTTGTAAGATCCGGGTGTGTACCGCAGTCGGCGTGATCTCAGCTCTCCATCCCGAGACTTACCCCATGGATACTCGTCTTAAGCGAATCAAAACGGGTTTCACCGCCCTTCTACCCGGTAAATAGTTTCTAGGTATCCTATCCTATAATCTGGCTCAAACAACATTGACGTCCTTTACGCAATCATTCGACAAAGACTGCTGTTGGCCGCCAGCATCAGTCAAGCAAAAAGCGTGCCTTTACACTGCTCACCTCGTCCCGGCTGTACTCTTTCGTAGTGTCAATCTTGATGGAAATACTGCTTGGCATGTGCTGATGAATAATCAGTCCATGCTCAGCACTCCGTCTCAAGAAAACCCACCCTGGATGACGTTCCAAGTATACTGTGGTTTGTCTTTTGTAGCGACGTGTGGGTGTGGAGGGAAAGCAGGTTGTCATCCTCAAGAGACCCGCCCCTCAATACCCTCCGCGCATTCAAGGTGGCAAGGAGCGAGTTGCAGTACACTGTGAGACAATACATCAACAAAAATTTCCTCGCTCCTGACATGGGACGTACATCGGCCAATGCAGAAGTAGAATCCGATGTAGATCCATGTTTGTGGCCACACAGATATCTGTGCCATTGATCGGCAACGAGCAATCGCAGAGACACGCGACAACACTTACAGACAATAGTGAAGCGATAGCACAGAGACTGTCCTACTGTCAGCAACACGCGCCTCGATCAGTCCACGAGACTGACCTCGTCAAAAGACCGGTGTTGATACTGAACACCATCTAAACCACACTCGTCTTTCACCGAAAGCGACTCAATCGATATCGACACTTACCAACTTGCTGATCATGGTGTTAGATCTGATATCAGAATATTCAGAATGCAACCCGAGCAAATGTGTGGCAATATTCACCTTCGGAAGCCAGTTCGCGATGTATGCAACATGACACAGAGGAGAACGGCAATGAGGACGTCCCCTGCTGCGCCGAGCGCATTGACCGTCATCGAAAGTGCCTGGACCTGTCATCAGAGGACTGAAGATCATAGGACTGAGTATACTTCATTTACGTTCAAGGTAGCAAGTTCTACATATGTTCCGGAACGCAAACTAAGCGTGCTTGAGCGAAATGCCGATTAAAGACAAATATGAAACAAAACCATACCCGTTGATACCGAAGACTACGTGGTGTCGCTAGTGTCAATAACGTTTACGGATAAGACTGTCTGTCACATACCGATGGCTGCAACTGCAAATAGAACGCGCTTAGTGCGGGGAGAGTGAGCTCGGGAGCATATAACTCACTGAATTCAGCCAAAATGAATATTATCTAGAATCAAAAAAAGTGGGAAATCAGATTGCGGGTTCCAAACAATATATAACTTACAACTGGGCCAGTGGCAAGCCAGCTCTTATTGCTCACTGTCAAGAGACTCAATGGCGGGACTCGAACAGCAAAGGGCAGAAACGTACACCTGTAAACACGGTTTGCTAGGAAGCATTGAACGAAGAGTGTAGTGAACGTCTGGTATGTATGGTGAGCTAGGGAGGAACAACCAAGTAAAACGAGTCGCATACATTGAAGAAGACTTCGACCTAGGTATGTAACGGGTCAAATGACGATCAGCTAAGGAAAATCATAACCTACGATCATACTCCTGGTGGGGAATGAGCACAAGGGTTTTGTGAATGGGAGCACACTCACCAGACAACGTTCTTGGTTTCTTCATACACCCCGTAGTAGGTGATGGCATATGTGTAGGCTAGGAATAGATGAATATACATATGCCGACGGGGAGCGATTGTACTTGCCCAGGTGCGTAATCAGGACCTGGTGGCCAGTGTCTAAAAAGAGAACAATAATTACCTGCAACGCAAGATTAGACAAGACCGAGAGAAGCTCGCGTAAACTGACAAGAGACTTGATGTACCACGGGTCTGAGGGATAGTGGGCAAAGTAGTACCAGGTCTGAACACAAGTGACTAGATCTTGCTAGTTTAATAGGAGGGATATGGAGATGTATTGACACACACATCCATATAGACTATGGGAGGGATCATGAGTGTGATAGGTGGGTCCACGTGTGTCATATGCTCACGTCGCTGCAACGATCACTCCGATGAGAACAGCACCGACACTGGGATAGATGATCAAACGACTGGAGAGGGAATGGGGGAATGGGCGTACGTGTCATCGATGGCTGCCATCGGTGGAGAGGAGATGGGGAGCGGCTGGGGAGGTTGGAGAGAGTGCAGGGGATGGGCGCGAGGTCATGACGAATCGAGGAGGCTATTTAAGAACTATTGCGGGATACACAGTAGTACTTGGACCA
This sequence comes from Boletus eberwhitei, assembly GCA_038090915.1. NCBI lineage: Eukaryota > Fungi > Basidiomycota > Agaricomycetes > Boletales > Boletaceae > Boletus > Boletus eberwhitei. The sequence goes on from JBBPNO010000044.1 coordinate 58,925, forward strand.
CATGCGATAGTAGGTTGGGTGACAGTTCTGTACTACATAAGCGAACTCGCCTTCGAACTCAAGTTTCACTGCGACATCTCTGACATTTTGTCCAAAGTAGCCCTAGGGTTGTGTCTGACAGTACCTCTCCTGAAACTGATTCCTCCTGGACGTCAATGGCAGTGCGAACTCTGTCGTAACACCACGTACGAACAACTTGTAGTTATACACGCAGTTAGTAAGTTGGCAGTGTGAAAGGCAAGGTCAAGACCATAAACTATCTGCTCCAGAGAATTGCGAGTTTCGTCGATGAAACCAAGCAAAACTTGAAGTCTTGCTGGTCAACTTATCGGTAATTTGTGTCTGACAAGTTTGGTCATATAACCAGGTGACCCCAGGGTAGTCCAATCCCGCCGACATCGGTGAAACAGTTAGCCAAGACGAGTCACTACCAGAAGCAGATTATCGCCGAGGACATTGTTAGGATCTAAGGGTATTCTCGGATAACCAGATAACGATGACATATCTTGTCAGAACGAACGTACCTGGCCACGCCGGTATGAAAATACCATTCGGCCCCTTCTGCACTTGAGTCTTGACGAGCGCCGCAGCGACAAGAGCAAGCATTCCTGTGGTGACCGAGTGGTCCGTACACTGCCGGGCCCATTGATGAGCCTATGTACCCCTCATTTTCATCGGAGCGACGTTTCCGACACCTTTGCCGAAAGGGCCATGTTGACCCTGCTGATGTGCCTTCCGTACATCGGAGCGGTCGCTTTCCTGTACGAACTCACCGAACAGCGCCCACACCGCAATTTGCAGTAACTTCTGACCCCACACAAGTTGCAGCGACGCACCAGACAGTTGTGCCTACGAAGACGATCTTGCAGTATGGTGGTGCTGATGTTCAGGTACGTGATTTTCTTTATTCCCTTCATCTGTTCAAGTTCATCGACTTGGCTGGCCAATGTTCTTTGCGGTGGTTCAGTCAGTCCGTGGGTCCAGCTTACCTCGGCGAACACGACGGGATCCACTGTGCAACACCGCGACTTCCGTGCGATCACTAATGATTAATGATTCACGTCCTGACTGGTACTTTTAGAGTGCGACCATCATGCGTGAGAACCGTTTTGACTACATGGACCGTATACGCCTTCTTGGCTCAAGAGAGATCCATGGCAAACTCGGGGTACTCTAGATATCGATCTCTATCGTAGCGGCGCGCACGCGCCAAATCGCCGACTCCAGGGAAAAGACATACTGTTGGCCCATTTTGACCAAAACACGGTCGCGTGATTATTGGTGTCGGCCTGCTGGAGACACGTTACTGTATTTCAAGACATTGTACACATTCAACACTCCTCTCGTATCTGCTTGGTTTGCAGTACCACCGTAGGCGAAAAGCGTATGTGTCCCGTATGTTTCAAATGTCACCGTTTGCAATGTCCGGCGTTGCATGAGAGTTGGCCGCCACTATCCAATACTGAGTCAGTGCATGAAAAAGGCTGATGCGGCCCAGCAGGTTTCGAACCTGCGCCCTCAAAGAGGAACAGATTTCTGGTCTGTTGCCCTAACCACTCGGCTATAGTGCCATACTTGGCATGCTGCTGACACAAACAGCAGCCGCCAGCACGGCATGCACGAGCATCGCGGCGGCGAGAAAACAGTTTCAAAGATCTGAGGTTTGGTAACTTCAGGCGTTACACATAGCGGCCAAGGCAACATTTGTCGCATGGAGTTGTACGAAAAGGTTTGATGCCAGCGGGACATGAAACTTGCACCATGATCAGAGAGGACCGGATCTAAGACTCAAGAGTCTCTTGTAACATATATAGTACGTATCATGCATTGAACACTAGATCTTCCCCGAGTCGCCGTATAACCCTCAGAGCTACCAAGAAGGCTCCACAGGTGACGGAAACGAGCGGGACGATGCGAACCGGCGGTGGTGACAGCGGGGGCGAGGACGAATAGGCCATTGCGTCGATGTCGCGTGTGGGGAGAAGGTGGGCCGAGGCAGGTGAGGACGAGGCATGTGCGAGGCGCATCGTCGTCGTCGTCGTCGTCGGATGCAAGTGCATGAGCATGCGCGCGCACCGTGACACAGACATTACTGTCCAAGTTACTGTCTGCGTACAGCCGCGTGCTTGCGCGCATGCAGATGCTGGTGGTGTGGGTCAATGAGGCCTTGAGGCATCGTCCTATGAGAATATTTTGTGTCGGGGACTTGTGGATCTCGCGCGATGAACTTGCAAAATATCCTGAGTCACTGGCCGTGCCCAAGCAGCAAACAAACAAACAACCCGGAATCGAGTCCATTTGCTCTGATGGCAAAAAATTCTGGCATGCAAAAACCCTCCTCCACTTCGTGGGAGTCGGGGACGACGGTCTACAATTTGATAGATTATGCCAACTACAGCCCCGCTGTACTAGGCACCAAGCGGTGAACGGGCTCATGCAGCAGCTCATGGACAGCACCCTCGTCAAGTAAAAGGGATGGTCGGGACCTCGCGACGTTGCCCATATCAATTACCGAGTTTCGAGTGCCACGTCATCGATTTTTTGCCGAGCACATGACTGTCCATCTCCTATAATTTTATCGGGTCTGTAAAACGATGGGAATGTGGTGTTTTGGGAGGCTTGCATTAGTAGCCCGGTTGTGACGATGAGTGTAGAAAAGTGCCAATGAACAGTCCAATGGTAAACAACCAACAACAATGTCGCCAAATTTGTAAGTGCGCGTCAAAACACTTGCCCTTCAAAATTCAAAAGTGAACGACGGTTTAAATGGCAGTGAGTCTGGTCCTTTGCTGATGCATCTATTTCTTGTGGAAACTCAGTACACGAAAATGTAGAGCCGCTGTCTGTACACTCTTCGGGCTTCCCGTTCGACGTCTCTACCACGGTGCGTCCTCTACCGGTGCTGCCTTCCGAACCTGGTCTTCACTTGCCGTCTACCCAGGCTGGCTTCGCGGACCGGTCGATCGAGATGGCTTGCAACAACCGCTGAAACTTCTCCATCCTCGAATGAGCCACCGGTGGATCCCAGGATTGGTCGTATAGTCGACGATATATCCGATTTGACCCTCCTACAAGCTGCAGACCTCGTGTCGCTGCTCAAGGCGAGAACTGGGTTCCTTGATGAAACACGGGCGTCCCCCCCCTGACGTTTTATTTTTTTAACAGTCTCGACTGAATATTCAAGATATTGCCATGCCCTCTGCTTCTGCGCCTGCGTCAGCGACCGCCGCACTCGTAGAAGAAGCTGCCGCCGAGGTGAGGCGTGGACGCCAACGTATGTACGCGTATGGGAAAATTCACGCTTTCTTTGCAGGAGAAACCCAAGGAGAAGACGATCTTCAATGTCATGCTAAAGTCGTTTGATGCTGCTGCCAAGCCCAAAGTCATTCGCGAGGTCAAGGCGCTGGTACCGAATCTCACTCTCATCGATGTGCGTGCTCGTCGTTGCGGCGTGGAATTGATTTGCATATCTTGATCCTTTCCCTCGCAGGCGAAAAAGTTCGTCGAGTCTGTCCCAAAAGTCCTCAAGGAGAATCTCTCGAAAGAAGACGCAGACAAACTAAAGTCGACCTTTGAAGCTCTTGGCGCAGTAGTTGTACTCGAATAATCGAATGTCACAGTCTTTTCTAATGCATGCTTAATTCATTAGAGTAACGCTGGCCAACGAGCAGTATGGCAATAGCTAGTGAGCTGCGGTTAAATTACATTGAGTACCAAACGCAAGCAGAACATGGGGCGAAATAAAAACAAATTCGAGGAAAAATAAAACCTAGTCCTCCGAGAGATAACGGTATTCGAAACGGAAATCGCTCTTCTTGCGCTGGCACCATGAGCCTTCCCAGTCAAAGTAGACATACACTCCTTGCTCGTACTCCTCGGTAATAGCTTGGGGCTCCGAGTGTCGCTGGAACCACGTCAAGTATTTGACATGGAACCGCCATGATTGGCGCTTTAGTTCCTTCGCGGCAAGGTACCTATGCAGCGCGATCAGTCCTCCAGCTGTGTAGAGGAGAGAGGATAGCGTACTGTTGATACGTTCCGGGGAGGTAGTAGAAGACATAGAACAGCGTCTCTACGTCGATCTGGGAGAATAGAGCAGGTGAGTTCAACACAGGGTGTGGCGTCTGAGGGTAAAACGACGGTGCGTTGAAAGGGTGTCGAGGGACGTAATACTTTGGCCTGAGTATGATTGAGTGACTGTTACGCTGCCTCATAAAATTGCATCTTACTTCTCTGTATCGACAGGCTGGGGAGCGTGAGTGTAACCACCTTCTAAAAGCTTGTGTACTTCTCCTAGATTATTCATACGATGGGGGGCTAACAGACATCTCGATGAAGCGTACGGCCAAGCAAGCTTGCGACTTACCCTTCTGTTTCACCGTTTCAAACGACGCAACAAGATCTGACAAGGATCCTGGGAACGTAGTTGTCGCTGGCCGACCTGGAGCTTGTTGGGCATGGTTTACTGAAGGCGGCCTGAGCATTCCTGCGTTAGGCTGTTCCTGGGTAGCCGATTGTTGCTCCGTAGAAAGCGGAACTTTGACGCCTGGAGGATACTGGGGAGGTTGCGAAGATGTGCTTGAAGGTGCTGGAAGCCCAGGAGCAGACGGCTGTTGAACCTGCCGAGGAAGGGGGGAGGGCCCTGTCGGTGCAGGTTGTGGTACGGTAAACTGAGCTACTTGGGCTGCGCCATTGGCTTGAGGCTGTTGGGTGTCTGAGGACACGACTTGCTGCTTACGCAGACACGTTAAGTTTCATTCATTCCGAGCAGGTGGTTGACGAAAAACGTACTGGGACGGCAGGGGAAGCAGCCCTTGGCAGCATAGGTGACGTTAGGGCCTCTGTAAATGTTCTTATCTTACCTAAGGTGCAACACGTGGAATCGAACAGCATACCTTTGTGTAGCGTTGTACGCTGTGGAGACGAGGATGCGGCGGGACCACTCACAGAACTTGGAACTGCCTCTGATATTGCAGGCGAATCTTGGCCCGAGTAAAAAGATCCATCTGGTTGATGTGATGCAGAGGCAGACGATAACATTGGGCTCGTTACGGAAGGGTGAGTAAGACTAGGTGATGACAACAGTTGTGACTCTGGCATGTTCTGCGATAGCGAAGGTGCTATTGATGACGCTGTCAATGATATTGGCGCAGCCACCGTCAGTATGTTTGACGCTGACTGAGTTGTCGGTGTCGATGGTCCCATTGTCGCTGGAGAAGTTGACGAAACTGCGGCGGCGGCGGCGGTAGCGTATCGGATAGGAGGCAGTGCCACTGGAGGGCGAGGGGCAGGAGGTAATCCTGCTTTCAATATGCTGGACATTGGCTGCTGTGCAAAGTTGGGATTTGGTGGTGGTTTCGCTGATGCGTCATGTTATTTCGGACATGAATGCGACGCAAAGAAGCACTTACTATCTGTCGCTAGCGAAGCCTCTGGGCATTGTCATTCAGACAGAGCATTGTACAAGTAACTAGAAACTCACTCCGTAATTGTAATCCCACCCCCGGTTTCTTCTGAACAGGACTGTCGTCTCGTTTGCTGCCACTTGCGACGCTTTCCTCGTCTTTATCGTGCTTCTTGGTTGATCTCTGTGGCGGTTCTATTGGAAAGTCAGACGAGCTCGGAGCAGAGATGTTGGGGGCTTGCCTTCACTCTGTGCGTCGGAATCGTCGCTGCCATCGTTATCGTCATTTGCCAAACCGAATTTCTCTTCCTCTTCCTCGAGGCGGAGGTCATCGTAGAGGCCCATGTCTTCGTCAAACTCCTCTTCCTAGTGCGGTGGATGAGAGTCGTTCGGTAAGGCCAGACGGGAGGACACACAGTATTACTCTCGACAAAGTATGTCACGTCCTCTTTAAGAGCAAGCACGCGGTCGGTGGAGAGGGATCCATTGTCGAGTAAGCGAAGGATGAGCTCGAGACGACTGACGTGCCATTTCCGGCGTTCGTTGAGATGCTCGAGCTCATCCAAACGACCTGCAGTCGATGACTGGCCCTTGCCGCGTTTCTTGCCACCGCCCTGGAGAGACTCGATCTCTGCTTCAGATTGTTCTACTTGAAGAGTGAGGTCTTCGACGGATTGCTGGAGCCAGGAGGTGACCTCTAGTTTCTCCTGTGCCTTCGGATCCAGCTTGGCGGACTGGGTCAAACCCTCTTTGGAAAAGGCCTTTGTTTTCATTTCCTTTTCGCAGGCTTTAAACTTTTCCATTTGCTACACGAGGAGGTCAGGACGGAGGCGAGGACAGCCCCGGATGATGCAGTCTTGGGGGAGGGACGCACAGTCTCGATTAGTCTCCTGTTGTCGAGGAGGAGGGACTTGTCTTTGATGTCGTTGCTGGCGACCCATGTCTTGATCTGGTCCCGGAGACGCTGGAGCTTCTTTATCTGTGTCTTGAGGTCGGTCTCGAGTTTCTCCTTCTGGGTCTGATTGGTAGAGGCCTGCATCTTGTCGTAGATGCTCTCGAAGAGCTCTACGCCCTCTGAGACCTTTTTGAGGGTGCGATCTATTTCGGCTGGAAGAAAAGGAGGTGTTGTTGTGGGGAGACATGGAGGGGGACAAGGACGTACTCTGTAGTTTTCGTGCGGCCATGGTGGCAATATCAGAGAGCGCGTGGCGGAGAGTTTACACTTTGTGTTACATAAGTAATGAATTTCGAGGGTAGTAGGAGGTTGTCGCGGTAGTCAAGTTTCTCCCAAGATGAAATCGCTACGAAAGTCGCGCAACGGCCATCGCCTCCAGATATCTACCCCCCTACCCATCCCCCAGTCCTCAAAGCCTCCAAACTCATCCCTACCACCTCAAAAGGTCATCCGTGCCATCGCCTCTTGCAGACCAACCTCACCCCAGCATCTCCCCTTTCAAAAGGGCGACTTCTTCTACGTAACAGGCGATCCCGACACCGATGGCCCTTGGTACCAGGCCCACAATCCCGTCACCGGCGCTCGCGGGCTCGTCCCCAAGAATATGTTTGAGGAATTCCTCAAGAGTCCCTCCACTGTGTCAGTCCTCGCTTCCTCCCCCCCTCCCTTCTCTCACCTCCTCCAACAGCGTCCGTTCCCAGATCGCCGCAAGTCTCAGCAGTCCAACCAGCCCCGTCATCTCCCCCAACATCCCAAAGACACGCGTCTTCTACGCTGTCGTCCTCCACGATTTCCTGGCAGAGCGAGCCGACGAGCTCGATGCGAAAGCTGGCGATCCCATCTCTGTCGTCGCCCAGTCCAACCGTGAGTGGTTCGTCGCCAAACCCATCGGCAGGCTTGGCCGTCCTGGATTAATTCCCGCCTCTTTTGTCGAACTCCGTGATCCCGCATCCAACCTTCCCGTCGACGATGTAGACGCACTCATGGATCGTGGCGATCTCCCAAAAGTCGAGGATTGGAAGAAAGCCATGATCAACTACAAGCAGAATAGCATCTCTCTAGGAGTGTTCGAGGACGGCCAACCCTCAGTCCCAAATAGCCCTTATACCCAAACCAGCGCACCCCCTCTTCCCAACCAGCTTCCGCCCGTTCCCACTCCCGCTCCCCGTCCCCCTTCCCCAGTCTCATTGCCAGATGGCATTCTTCTTTCTGCCGAGGTTGTTTCCTACCACTACGAGATGAATGAATACTGGTTTCGTGTCGATGCCATCTTCCAACCTTATGATCCCAATGATCCCCATGTTCTGCCGAGAGCCAAACAGCTCGTCCTCTTTAGACCCTACAATGACTTCTACGATTTCCAAGTCAACCTTTTGGAGACTTTCCCTCAGGAAGCTGGTCGGGAATCCGGATCAAACCGCATTCTCCCATTCATGCCCGGTCCTGCGGAGAAAGTCGACGGTGAAGTTACTGCTGTGCGCCGGGTCGAGCTGGACCAATACATCCGCAAGCTCTGTGCCTTGAATTCCGTGGGAGCCTCCTACATCTTGGAGCACCAACTTATTCGTAACTTCCTTTCTCTAAAGCCAGGCGATGTAGAAAACGACATCGAACCTCGGTATGACGAAATTAGCGCACTATTTTCCGACGGCGGGGAACGGGATGCTGTGGGGGAGGCACGTGGAGATTTGGCCACTCGCGAATTTGAGGAAGAAGTCCGCGACACACTTGGCGAGATGAAGTTATCCGACCGGGATGATCGCAGCGACGGTTCGGATTACGGGGAGGAGCACACACCCCCTTTGCATCCCTATCCGAGAACAACCCACCAACGATCCGCTACACATAATGGAGAAATTTCATCACATCACGGTGAACGGTCTAATAGTCACACAAGTGTTTTGCGGGCATCACGTGGGTCAAGCACCTCAAACATCCAATGGCCCGAGTATCCTACGTCGTCTCCGTCGTCCCTACACTCGTCTCAACCATCCCTCCAATCCCGCTCGCGTTCACATTCTACAGCCACTACTAACCTGAATGCACCCCCCATGTCTGCAGGCAATCCTCAGATTGCCTTTATCAAGATCAAGATTTTCGACCGTGTCACTGATGACTTGATCGCAATTCGCGTTCACCCCAAGGTGACGCACTCTGAGCTCATTACCAAGGTGCAGGCCCGCCTCGGTACGAGCATATCCAATCTGCGGTACCGCGATAGTCTCCACCACGACTTCATAGGACTCGAGGGTGACCACGACTTGCGTGACTGGCTAGAAAGTGCAGAGAAACACATTTTGTATGCTGACTGATCTTCTAGTAATACCGGATATGTCTGTATGTGGGGAAGATATCGGTTATATTCTAGATATCTATAACATTCGTTCCCTAGTTGTCTGTATTCGTCCTCTCTTTGTTGTTACTTGAAACGTGGGTGTTGTTGTTCTACATTGCACTTTAATAATTTATAGTTGGACCTTGTACGACACTCTTGGTAGTCACTATCATGTCTCGACCTCCAGGCACCCAAGCACCCACTGAAACACTTCCGCCCACAGCCAGAGCAATTGCCCTCCTCCTCGCATCAACCCCTACGGTTCAAGATGCCCAGCCGGGTGTTCTTCATCAACTCCTAGAGTTAGCGCATCGCTACACGTCCCAAGTGTTGTCGGATGCGCAAGTGTACGCCGAACATGCTGGACGCTCTGGAGGGTCCAAAATCGAGATGGACGACATCATCCTGGCGGTGCAGGCGCGCGTTGGATGGGAGTTTGGAGGCCGCGTGCCAAAGGAGGTGTGTTCCACCTGTGGAGGGACTCACTCCCTCCTGCCCCCATCGATCCCGCTCACGTTTGCGCACGGTCCCGGTCGTTTCTAGTATCTAATGTCCCTTGCATCGCAAACGAACGCGACGCCCCTTCCTGCCGTCCCGGAGGTCTTTGGGGTCCGGTTACCATCGTCCGCGGAAACGTTAACGTCTGTCAACTTTGACCTCGTACCAAACAAGCCTCCGCCGACCGTCAAACTGTACGACGAGGAAATAGAAGAAATAGAAGAGGACGAAGAAGAAGAGGTGCCAGCAGCGCAAGAGGACGAGGAGGATGACGCAGACATGGAACCTGCTGCGATACCAGTCACAAACGCTCCAATAACCCCCACAGATGTTGAAATGGGAGGGACTCCTGCGCCAATCATAGCAGGTGAAGCACCGGAGGAGGGTAGCGAGAATGGAGAAGAAGCGGATTTGTTTGGAGGGGGTGGAGATGATGAAGACGAAGAAAGCAATGCGGACGAGACAATGGAAGAGGTACAGACAACCAGCACACCTTCCAGTGGTGTCAAGCGAAAACTCGTCGAGGAGGAGGATTACGATTAATCAAATTCGACCGAAAAGTATGGACAAACATGTGTACCAGTTGGACAATCTAATATGTATCATAAATACCAGGAGCAGCGAGGGGAACGCAAACTAGGTTGCAGAGATAGTTCACACATACTAACTTCTAATGGTTAGCACTCATTGCCGCATTAATATAGCGATAATGATGACTAGTATGGCAATGATGAAGATGACGATGATGCTCCATGCTGCAAAGTAACACGAGGTCAACACATTGAAGAATAGGAGGAAAAAGAACTAACATCGACCCCCGAAAACCTCAGGAATGCTGACCACGTGTAAGGAGCTGTCCACGCCACCTGACACGAGTAGCTTCGAGGTAGGACTGAATCGCAGGGTGGTGATTGAGAACTCGTGCGCTTTCAAGATGAACGACAACAGCTAATGGTTTCGGCTTGTTGATGTCATGGTGTAGAGAATGTATACAATGTAGCTCACCGTCAAGGTATTCGAGTCCAAAATACCGAGACTGTAGTCAGATGCACCGAACGCAAGCAGCCTGCCATCGGAGCTGTGAAACCTCACTTGACTTGCTAGCCTACACGTGTCAAAGTGGCAAACGCACCTCACGTCGAAGCACGTCAAGTTACCATCACAGACTTTCCGGATTGTTTCTATGCAGGCATCAAAGGAACCATCTTTTTCCGTGATCCTCCACCTCAGAACATAGGCTCGCCTCTTGGCAAGCTTTGCGTGTTTAACACGAGGTAGGGTAACATTGACCACGGAATACAACGTGTCCCGACGAACGGGGTGTAACCTGCAGAGACGGTGACTAGATTGGAGTGACTTGCGCGTGTGGACTCACCGTGCAGCGCGAAACGCGATACTCGATCCAGAGGGAACCCCAGATATCGAGGGAAGATCGATAGTTTTAATCACGTCAAGCCCTTCTGGAGGATAATCCAAGTTAGACTGCAGGATGGCACCCTCTGATGCTTTATTGTGGTTTTCGCCATTCGCATGGCTAGGGAGAGCGTATACCAAGAGCTTAGAACTCGTAGCAAGAACGAGCTAGAATGATAGGGTTTCTAAAGAGGCAACAGGGACGGGAAGAGGGTCGACGTACGTGCGTTGAAGAGAGAGTCGCATCGTATATTTCTCCGTTGCCGACATGTATCGAGGGAGTCACAGGTGAAAGGGAGTCGTAATCGAGGAGAGAGAACTGAAGAGTTTGGTTGAGAGCAGTTGTAAAGCATGAATGAGGACTGTGTTACAGTATGAGCGCCAGCAATCACTAAATATCTGCCATTTGGTGAGAGGACAGTCACGCGCTGAAGGTCCGGTGGATATGATATCGTCTGGTGGATGAAAAAGACGAACCTGATAATCATCTAAGCTGCCAGATGCGAGCGTGCTACAAGTCGCAAGGTTCGCGAACCTTGGTGACTAAGTTAACGGCGAACAACGGGTAAATTGGAGACGTACTTGTGCTCGTCTGCGCTCACCGAGAACTTTCTACAATTCTCATTCTCCCCCTTCTCCAACCTTTCTGGGCTGCTATTCACGCCACACACAAGAGTCCTGCTCTACAATCATGCATTACCAAAAATCCGCTGAGGTGTTGAATGTGTAATACCTGGGGATGAGCGGTCATGCTCATCGGTACGTCCTCGCCTTTTTCGAGTTCCAACTCGCTGAGTGCATGCAGTTGTCTGTCATCAGATACGCGGAATAGTCTCTAATCGAGGTGGGTGAATGAATGCATCCCAGTGCGTGGTAGACATACTAATTTGTTCTTTATTCCTGTCCTTGAGGCGCCGCCTCCGCCACCGACGAGGACTTGGTCATCGGCGATGAATGCACACGAATAGACGGGAAATGCGGTAAAGGGATGTGCAGTGTGTTGTACGCGCATGAGTGTTGCTACAGCTTCCGCCAAGTTGATTGCAATTGCGAGGAACGAGTGTCCGTGGAAACTACCTTCCTTAACGGGCTACTCATACACCAGCACACTTTGCGGTCTTCCTTGGCACGGTTCAGCAAGTTGAGGGTAGTCACTCAGTCAGATCCTCCATGTCCTGGCTCTCCGTGGACAATCCTGGAATCGCCCTACCCCACCTCACCCTCCAGACCGTCATCGGGATTAGCGTGTCCATCGCTGGCAATGTGCTCATATCCTTGGCCCTCAACCTCCAAAAACTCGCCCATCTAAGACTCCACCACGAGGGTGAAAGCAGTCTACCGGACACGGAAAGGGAGAGCAGACCGCCGTGGCGCGACACGAGTACAAGGCCTATCATCCATGCAGGCACTGCCGCTCGTTTCGGCGCAGCCCAGCAGGCCTCGGAAGAGAACCACCAGTTCGAGAGACAGTCGCTCATTCCTCACCGATCCCCCAGCCAACCTCCTCCATCGTCCTATGGTTTGACCCAATACAACATTCCCATCGCTGGGGACGATGCTAGAAGCCGGAGAAGCAGTACTGCCGCGCGATCCAGACGGCGTTCGCGCAAACCATCCTTCGTTTCACAGTTTCTGCCTCTGCGGTCGATGCTGGGGGGTAATCCACCAGATTCGTCGAGTACTCGCGCGGATCACTCATCGATGCCGGTTGAGGACGTCTTCCCGCAACGAAACACACAGACGAGCCATCGAGGGAAAGCCTCTTCCCAAAACACGATTGAACACGGAAAAGAGAGCGATTACCTACGCTCCAAACTATGGTTTGACATTCATGCACTTTTGAATTGTTGACCCAACACATCCACGTAGGTGGTCGGGTTTCGTTTTGATGAACGTTGGCGAGACTGGGAACTTCATTTCTTACGCATTCGCACCTGCTTCGCTCGTTGCGCCACTTGGAACGGTGAGATATTAAACTCTTTCAAAGTGACCATACCCTCAGTTAGTTTTCTAGTTTGCGTTGGTTGCAAATTGCTTTTTCGCACCGTTGCTTCTGAACGAACGCTTCCGTCCGGTAGGTAGATGCAGTGAAACCCTGAAGTGGGGTCTTAATGAGTACACGTAGCGTGACATATTCGGAATCCTGCTTGCCGTCATCGGGGCGACAACTGTGGTACTTTCCTCTCCATCATCGGGGGGTGCACCACCCGTGCTGACACCCGAGGCTCTGGTCGAGGCGATAACCCAGCGTTCTTTTGTGATCTTTTCGATCATATATGTGGTGTCTGCTGTTATCCTCGGTGGACTTAGTGAAGGTAGCATGGGGAGACGTGTCGTTGTGATCGACGTTGGCATATGTGCTATCTTTGGTATGGTATCGTGTACTCACGCGATGTGATTGCGGGCTAACCTCCTTGCAGGCGGCTTTACGGTACTAGCGACCAAAGCGATCTCCACGCTTTTGACAATGGAGTGGATGAAAATGATGACTGAATGGATTACGTACCCCATCCTAGCAGTCAGCCCGGTCACTCTGCGGGTGGATGTTGCGCTGATCGTTCATTGTAGGTACTTCTCATTACAGGTGTCCTTCAGATCCGATATCTCAACCGAGCGCTGAAACGTTTTGACTCCAAAATCGTCATTCCAACCCAATTTGTATTTTTCACGCTGTCGGCCGTCGTCGGATCTGCGGTCCTCTATGGCGACTTTCGGCAAACCTCGTTCCACGAAATGCTGACATTCCTCTATGGCTGTGCGGCTACGTTTGCAGGGGTGTTCGTCATTGCGAGTAGCCCAAATGGAAATACGAGGGAATCGGTACACGATGAAGAACGGCGTGATCCAGGAGGCAGGCGGGAGGCGACCTCGAGGATCGATGGGGTTGGCTCGCTAGGACCACAAAATCAACCCGCTCAGGGAGTGTCGAAAGTAGGCGCGCGCGAGATCCCGATACTCAGGCACAAGCAAAGCACGCTGAGTCTGGTGGGGTACACGCCTGTGCAAAACTTTTTGCTGGTACAGACACCACCGAGAGAGCGAGTGGGACAGAGCGAGAGAGAGAGAGAGAGCTGGTGACATTTTCTATTTGTATGAGCAGCTTGTATACCGTAAATTAATGATATCGGTCTGGACGCAAAAATCGAGTTATTTCAGCCTCACACCACACCTCCGAAAAAGGAATAGAGGCGAGAAACGGCCGTATGACGTCAGGCAGCGGAGCTCCAACAGGCTGGGATGACAAAAAGGACAGCAGTGCATACATCCCACCAGTCTTGCGTCCCCCCTCACTCCTTCCCTTATTTTCTGCGTCCTCATCGTCGTCGACAGCGCCTACAATGCCCGCCGTGGTGGCCGCCTTCAAGAGTATGTCTATTCGTTGCCTATCTCGGCGGCCGCAATCTAACTCCGACCCCAACCTTCACGTTCGCCAGGTCTCATCCGCAAACACCAAAATCATCGCCAACCGGACGCAGACACGCAGGAATCCACAAAGTTACCACCGCAGGCATCTCAGAATACCACCAAACAGCCTCAACACCCGGCAGAGCAATCCATAGAATCTCACTCTTCTCCTTCTCCCGAAACCAGTACGAAAAGAGAGATGGCTGCTGCATCAGGTGGACGCTCTTCGAAGTCAAACCTGCCCACGTACAAGGGGCTCGAGAACTTCAAGCTCGTAGCTCGGATGGGAGAGTCAGTATATACTGCATACGCATGGACTAAAATAACATTCGCCCTTCAGCGGTGCTTTCTCGGATGTCTATAAGGCGATCGACCTTACAACTGGTGAAAAAGTAGCTGGTGAGTACATCTGTCTTGATCTCAAGTCACGCACTTGCCTAAATGAGTTGCTCAGTTAAAGTAGTTCGAAAGCACGAACTGAACGCGTCACAGGTAAGTACCCATATTCGAGGTCGTTCCCCAGTAGTTCATATTACCCCATCCTCTTCCCTTCCACCATCTTTCACGGTCCCCACCTACGCACATGTCCTCTGTCCACCATATCGTCCCTCTGTAAGGCCGGCGAAAAATATCTCAGCCCCCAGTTTAAGAAAAAGCCGCGCGTCACAGAGGTGACATCTTTATATTCTGTTCCAAATTTGATACTGTGACACTAATCATGTTTTCTTTGCCTCAAGCGTACCAATATTCTTAAAGGTACGTACAACCCGCCGGAGACGACAATGAATTCTTAATGGCTCGCAGAGGTCCAAATAATGCGTGGTATGAATCACCCATCAATAGTCAAGTTAATCTCGTTTTCCGAATCACCCGATTACTACTTCCTCATCCTCGAACGTAAGCAGTTTTTCCTCCACCAAATCCGCAGTCCTGGTTCACATATATTTTTAGTCATGGAAGGAGGGGAACTGTTTCATCAGATTGTTAAACTCACTTACTTTAGCGAGAATCTTGCAAGACACGTCATTCTTCAAGTTGCCCAGGGCATCCGATATCTGCATGAGGAGCGCGGCGTGGTTCATCGGTGAGCCCATCCAGAAAACGATGTCATCACCGTTGATAAAATTCCCGGTTTGTACAGCGATATCAAGCCAGAGAATCTGCTCTTCGAACGAATACCCATAATCCCCTCTAAGATGGTCATACGACGTCCGTATGACGAGGAAAAGGAGGATGAGGGTGAATTTATTCCTGGACTCGGTGGCGGAGGCATCGGGCGAGTCAAGATCGCTGACTTCGGCTTATCGAAAGTAGTATGGAACGAGGAAACCATGACGCCATGCGGGACCGTTGGCTACACCGCTCCTGAGATCGTCAAGGACGAGCGTTATTCCAAAAGCGTCGACATGTGGGCGCTTGGCTGCGTTCTCTATACGCTCCTTTGCGGATTCCCTCCTTTTTATGATGAGAGCATCAATGTTCTGACCGAAAAAGTTGCCCGGGGATATTATACATTCTTGAGCCCCTTCTGGGATCACATCAGTAGTTCAGGTATCTTCAGAATTCTTAGATGTGTAATTTTGATCTCATTGTGTTTTTAGCCAAGGACCTCATAGAACACCTGCTTTGTGTGGATCCGGCTCAGCGATACACCATAGACGAATTCCTGGCGCATCCCTGGTGTGGCGCAGATCCGGTTCCGCCACCACTGCCAACCCCCAGTACTTATGCCCAAACTCCTCCTCTTGACTCACCCCTCTTGACCGCCGCTCATGGTGGAATCGAATCGGCACGCTCCCCTGGGTTGACGACCTTGAAAGAAGCCTTCGACATTACGTATGCGGTACACCGAATGGAAGAGGAAGGGGCGCGTCGTCGCGCCTACAACGGACGAGGCGGTGCGGGAGCAAGAGGATTTTTGCATGGGCTCAACGAGGACGATGAAGACGGTGATGGGGATGACGAAAGTCTAATCAATGAGGCTCGCCACCGACGAGGTCAGGCTAATGGTGGTGTTCCAGCAGACGCGAAGGCACTTGCGGCACGAAACGTGGATGTCCCTGGTGCTGTCGCGATCGTGAATAGAGTCCCAGAGAAGAATCTATGGGACGGACGAGCCGGACCCCGCGATCGCGGCCGCCGCGCAGGAGGTTCGAAAGGGTTCGAGTTGGACATAGACAATGCAACGCTGCTCGGTCGTCGCAACAAGAGGACCGAAATAACGGTCGCGAATCCACTACCGCAGAATATCCCTCCAGGTAGCCCGATGCGTATCGAGTAGAATACTCGCCACCCCCGCCTCCTAGCCCTCATCCAACCTACTCTCCAATGGACATCATTCCGAGCTGGCCATGTCAGCTCTATTTATTTCGCTGCACCACCTAGCGGTTCATTCCGTCTGTATGTGATTATCGTCACTTTTTGAACCATTCCGGAGCCCACCAGATAGGCTTCATACCTCCCCGCGATGCACATCTTCCTCACTCGTACGCCATACTCTTCCTGAAGACAATATAACTGTACGTAGTGTAATGTGGCTAAGGACATACGATCTTGCAGCCACGTTCCTGTTGAACCCTTACATGCTGTATTCCACCCCATCAATGTCACTATTGTGCGTCATACTTACACTACATATATATATATATCGTGTATACATTGCGATGAAACACGCTGCCACATCGCACAAGGCACTCCTCGCCCATCGTTCCCTCGTTTTACGCTCAAGCCATTGCGTCAATACCGCAGTAGGAGTAAGTACAACCGTCATATACAAGCTCTCTAAAACAGATACATCCTCAGTCCGCTACGACCAGCACAGACGCACCCCCGTCTTTCGTGACCCGACGCCGCGTCTTCATCAATATGTAGCGCCGTCCGAACTGGTTCAACTTCGGAATTTGGCTTGAAGCGGGGGTCCTCTGAGTTCCTTGGGTGGCCGATACGCGGAGTCCGTCCGGAAATACGCCAAAGCCAGATGGTGCCAGCACGATAGCCTCACCGGTCTGTATAACATTGCAGAATAAAGCATCAGAAGAAGAAAAAATTTGCGCGTAGAGTCTCACCTCAAGTCTGACGACGCGGTCAAATGCGTCTTCCGCAGAGATGTCAGCGGATACGTGCTTCGCCAGGTGCTCCCACCAAGCCGGGGAGGAGAAACGATGCAAGATAGCCACGGTACAAAGATCGAGAAGGACCGGGGGTACGACGGTCGGTTCTATGGATGAAGGTTAACAAGTGGTAACTTGGTTCGGGAACAGAGCACTCGCCTTGCGTGCTGATTACCAACCGCATAGCCAGATGTCGTTGTTCTCTCGCTAGCGTCAGCAAACATTTTGTCAGGCCTGATACGCTCTTGTGTGGAGACAGATACTAGAGACAAGGAAGGTGCGTGAACGACACATGGGCATCTTTCGTGATGACTTACTTTGTGAGCCTCGTCCACGACAAGCACCTTCCCGGTACTAACTTCCGCCCTGACGAACAGGCGAGTGATTATCTCAAACAATCCACATGCCGAGCCGGGATCAATGAAAGGATCGGAAAGGTCGATTATGGTTAGTTGTCCGGCTAAGAATCGATTGGCTTGTGGATTAGAGCCGGCGCGGGTATCCAGAAAAGATGTTAGCAGGGCCATTCGTTGTTCCAGGCCGGTCAGCTGAGCTGGATTGAAAGACTCTTTCTTGTCCGCGAGGCGTTTCATGAACTCGTCATAGCGAAAATCTTCTCCGAGGTCCCTAAGGATCGACTGGAAGTTGTCAGCCTCGACAGAAACGGAACAATTGTTTACCTACGAGGACACCTTGAATGTAGAGCGGAGCAGACTCGGACGATCCCACGGCCATCATCGACAGGAATGCCTGAGCATCAAGCTCGTCCTTCTTAAAGAGAAGCGGCTCGACTGTTACCCGCTCTCCAAGAGGGGCATAAACAGCTTTCATCGTCTTGAGCGACGACCGTGAAACATATACTTTGACTCTAGGAGTCTGAACCATAGGAATGTTAGATAAAGCTATCCAAGCAGCTTCGCTTGGCCTGGCGCTGGGCCCTCCTTCACCAAAGTGAAGAACGAGACCCGAGAGGGGTTTCTGCAAGAAGCCTAGGGGACGCAAGTTCGGAATGAACATGCTCTCCAACAAAATCGAAACAGTATGTGACTTTCCCGATCCTTGTACTCCACATACGACTGCGGAGAATGGGGCGTTCTATGATCCGGGAGAGAAGCTGAGTTTTGTTGCGGACAAATAAACATTGTTCTCACTGTGTTTATATAGAGGCGTGGGTCTGTTGGGGTGTATGCCTGAGATCTATCGCTGCAACGAGATATGATTTATCAGGCAAGAATTTGGAATCATGTACTGACATACAATATATGCAAGGCGCGTCCCAAGACACCATACTGTGTCATGTTATCCCGGTATCCCCCCGCCACGTAGGCGTCACGGGTGACCACAGGGGCAGTTCGCAGTTCATGGTCTTTACTGCGACCATGTGGATCACTTGCGCTGTCATGAAGAAGCGCAAGCTCTTCCTGAAATGTGCGCGTTAAAAAGACCCACTAAACATAAACGTTTCCAATACGCACATATACTGATTCTGGTGGGGGTAGAGGTGACGCAGAGCCATTCATGCCGTTTTCTGCATTCTAGAATTAATATGACCGATGCGAAAACACATCGTAAACGTGTCAGCCAGCCGGATCGTGGTCTACACCAACCTGAAAAGGACGCACGTATGACATGGGATGCTGTGCAGTACTCTTTGGAATAGCCATATCTATGGTTGTCGCGGGATTCGTGGTGGAGGTAGAGACTGACGGCTGGATCAACTCAGTGACATAAAAAAGGCGAGGATGAAGAACATCACCCACCATTGCCGCCTCGGCCGGAGAAGGAGATAAACGCTTGATGGATCCAGGACTCGGATTCCCGCTGTGGCTGCTATTTGCAGAAATCGAAGATGAGGTGTTGCCATTCTGCAATTGAGTCAGCGGTGCATTATTGCTCGTGTCAATGTGCGACTACCTGAGAAGGGCGCAAATTAGGCGCGTGTGGATGAGAATCCAACGCAGAATGGACGGGAGGCTGGGATAACGAGCGAGCAGTGGATGACACTTGGGACTTGCCCGTTTTGTGTGTCTTCTGTTCTGAACTTGCCAAGTGAGCCGCTCGTTTCATTGGCTTGGATGGACAAATGATCAACGACCTGGAAGTTAAAGAGAAGACCGCGGCAGGCGTGTAAAATTGGGATAAAGCCCTCTTTATACTTATCCAACACGATGCATTATGCGCTGACGAGACTGACTCGTGCTACGAGCATGGATAGAAGAGCTGTAAAAACGCGACGTCCGCGTTGGTGTCCTATCCTGGAGGAGCGATCAGATCGTCTCGTACGTTTGGTTTATGTATCCAGCCATGGGCGTTCATTATGTATGTGGAGTGATTACAACTTCGACGAACAAGTTGTCGCGGACTCGAAATCACTTGGACCAAACCGCACACCGACTCTATGCCAGCCTTGTTCGACGTCCCTGGCTGGTCCGTGCCATCCGACCCAGTCTCTACCCGACGCCAGTCGAAGAAGCGCAAACGCACTGCCAATTCCGAAGAGCAGGATCTACTCCACACCGCACAGGCCAACCTTGACAAACTGATAAATTCTTTCGGAGGCAGCGCTGCCCCCAATGACGACGCAGGCGATAAGTTGTCGGGGAAAAAGAGAAAGAGAAAGCTTAACAAGTCCACATCGCAGCCTTCTCACAATGATCACCGTGGAGGGGACCACCATCCCCCAGGAAAGCCGCGTAGCCAGACAAAAACTCTAGTCACTTTGGTAGACCCACCCGCCACTTCCAACCAAGCCGCTTTGCCAAGAAAGAAGGCAAAGACGAAAAATGCGAAGTACGTAGTCGAGCCCACGGATAGATCTGGGCATTCTGTTCAAGGCGCTGGCGGTCTAACCCCGCTTCAGCGAAGTTTAAAGAAAAGTTTGGACGGAGCCCGCTTCAGGTTTGTTCTTACCTCCGTGGAGATCCACTAGGTTGACCCGTGTGATGACATAGACTGCTAAATGAAGCTTTGTACAAGTCGAGTAGTCTTGAAGCAGTCAAGATGATGAAGGAAGATCCCAAAAATTTTGAAGACGTTAGTGCGGACGATCACGATTTTGGCGCGAGCTCACTCAGATACAGTACCATGCTGGCTTCAGACGTCAAGTGCAGTCTTGGCCATCAAATCCAGTCTCGTATTACATTTCGGAATTATCGTCGTATCCTACCAAAACAGTGATCGCAGACTTGGGATGTGGGGATGCTGCACTTGCCCGCGCTCTCCTCGCGAAGAACTTCATTGTCTTGTCATTCGATCTGGTTTCTGATGGTGCCTATGTAATTGAGGCGGACATTTGTTCTCAAGTGCCGTTGCCAGGTTCTGAGCCACAATCCGCAGAGTCCATCCAGGGCGAGGCTCAGGTTGTCGATGTCGTTGTTTGTGCGCTCAGCCTCATGAGTACCAACTGGCCCAAATGCATAAGCGAAGCTTGGAGAATCCTTCGACCAGGGTGCGCAGCATAACATGACCTTGCTAAATTGAGATACTTACGGTGCCGATAGGGGTGAGTTGATGATCGCCGAAGTTGCGAGCCGCTTTACGAGTGTGAACGACTTCACCTCGTTGATCAGCTCCATCGGTTTCAAGCTTCAGGAGAAGGTAGTTGTTGTCCATGCTGTCGGTTGCCAGTGGGTGACACAATTCACAGGACGATCATAACAGCCATTTTACGCAGTTTCGGTTCAAAAAGGTGGCGAGACCGGTGATTTCAGAGCAGGAATGGACAGCGCTTATGTCTCGTGGTCGCGTTTTGAAGTCCTGCGAGTATAAAAGACGCTGAGCAAGATGTTGACACAAGGCGGTGGGCAGTGTTTAAGCTTGTGCGAGTAAAACCTTGTGAACACAAAGGGTAAAAATTAATGCGACATCACTGAAATCTCTCCGACGCGTCCGCATGTCGGCGAAAATCTACGGTTTATTTTTGAAGTTTACTTAAAATAAGCCTGAATTGTGTGAAAATATGAAATTACGCCCAAGAATAAATAAATTTGTCACCCGAAGCACAATTTATTTTTGAAGATTTCACACACATTTCAGGCTTATTTTAAAAATAATTTGTGTTTCGGGCGACAAATTTATTCTTGGGCGAGGTTTCACATTTTCACACAATTCGGGCTTATCTTAAACTTCAAAAATAAACTGTGTTTCAACATTCATCAGTTTTTCAAGTTGGGGTACCAACAAAACAACAAGTCTGTTCGTGACGAAAATGTGAATACGAAACTCGAAGTCTTCACGGCTATTCGACTGACTTCAATACTTCAAGTTCACACCAACATTTGGGGCGTGGCTGCAGGTGCGTGATAACTGTGGATTTTCGCTGACATGCAGACGGCCGGAGAGATAAGTTCCGGTTCCGCTGAGATGTCGCATTAATTTTTACCCTTTGTATTCACATTCCCCACTAGTAGGTTTTACTCGCACAAGCTTAAACACTGCCCACCGGTACTCGGCGCGCATTGCGTGATGCTTGATGACATAATACAGCCATGCACGTTATCGAGCTAGTCAGCCAGAGCACCAGCTGTCGTCTTTTCTTATCGCTATGCCAGGAAAACGACATGTTTTATCTCACCCTATCATCAATGCACGGTTGTCGCAGCTCCGGTCGGCGACGACCAACCCTAAAGATTTCCGTGAGGTGGGTTGTCCCAGTAAACGACAGCACGAGCTGAGGTGTATGCAGGGTATCCACGACATCAGCTTTATCTTAGGAGTGGAGGCCACGAGAGATCTTGAGGAAGAGACATTCCATGGGGTGAGCGTGGTTCTAACCACCGCGCCATCCCCGACGGACTCCATGCTGAGGGTCACCATTAGCACACTCCCGTTGGACCGTTCACAGGGACTGTTATCAAACCGCGAGTGGGCCTGACACCAATTCTCAGGGCTGGCCTGGGTATGACCGATGCGCTTCTAAAGATTTTCCCGTACGTGAACCCACACTGTGGGTGCCTACGCCGTGAAATAAGTCTCACACGACGGAGCACAGAGCGGCGCCAGTCTACCACCTTGGACTATTCCGGGAGAAAGTTAGCTTGCAGCCAGTTGAATGTGTGTATTACGCTACTGCAGAAATGGGTCTGTGCTGAGGTTGGACTGGCAGATTATTCCAAGTTGCCATCTGTCCCGCCAGTTGACGCAGTCTTTCTCTTGGACCCGCTCGTTGCTACGGGTGGGACTGCATGTACTGCCCTGACCATGTTGCTTGATTGGGGAATGCCTTGTGAGTAGCAGTCATTCCGGCTCATCGCACCGGAAGTCACGCGAGACAGTGAGCAAAATAAAATTACTCGTCGTGGTCGGATCAGAGCCCGGCCTCCAGCGCATCGAGGATAGCTATCCGGAACTCGAGGTGACAATCCAATTCACCCGACGTTCTTGACCACAGTCACTGAGGCTTATACACCAGATCTGGGTTGCTGCAGTGGATCCGGACCTGACGCACGATGGTCTGATCTCGCCCGGACTAGGAGACACTGTGAGTGGCACGCAGTGCTGGATCGATCCTCGTTAACGATATCGATGCAGGGTGACCGGTTGTTCAACACAGTACGGGAATAGAGCGAGGGGCGTTGTGATAACCGAAGTGTGTAAGCGACGGCTGGAGTCGGATGGCAATAGGTCGCATTTGTACCATGTAGATCAATTACCATATATTGATCACTGTTGACTTTCACTTTGCATTGGGCAACAAAAGCGTGCACAGAGTCGCACACTCGTTTCGAGGGCACACTCAAAAGGCGTTCACTAAAAGGGCTGAACTGGTCCAGGTCATGACAAGGTGAGAAAAGAAACACAGGTTATTACTTGAAACCTTTTGACCGATAAGTTCCCGCTCTGATCCGTTGACACGTGACCTCGTATTGCATGACATGGCACAATCGTGTCCCACACCGGTCATCAGATAAAAGCTTACTGAGCTTACCTTGAAATGACCCAAAAATTTGTAGCCCTGTATCAGACACAAGTCCCTCTCCAACAGCCCACATGGCGTCAGGCGCGACCACGCCATCCACCGTTTCATCTTCTACTACCCTCGTCGTTTCCCCCGACGACCTCAAGTCCCTCCTCCATCAAGGTCCCTCTCAAGTCACCTCCGCTTCAGACCTCGTCGAGTTCATCGCTTCTCGCGCTGCAGTCAGCTCTGCTGTCTATGTCTATGATGTCGCCGAACAGATCGGCTTCGGAGCACTCACAAAGTCTTGGGCCGCGTCTCTTAAGTACTCTGCCCCTGTAATCCCCCTCCAGACCAGGGCAGGCGCTGGCCTCAGTCTCGTCGGGCGGTTGTCCGAGGGTAGCAGCCAGGATGTTATTAGTGGCTCCGTCCTGACCACCTACACTACTCCGGCTGGCCTGGCTGCGATGACAGCCTCCCTGTCCTACTTGCCGCCCGCTTCTTCTCGCAGCAGGTTGATTGTACAGGTTCCTGCGGTCACTCCCGTGGGAGACGCATTCACACTTTCCCCCACCCTTGCCTCGCTTTCCACATCATTCAACATCTTTCCCGACTCACTGGCGATCATTCTGTCCGCCACCCCGCAGGAAACAGTCGACCTTGCACTGCTTGCATACAAACTCAAGGATTGGCATGTAGTGCACATCTTCGATCACCATAGCGCCGCTCGCGAAGTCGGCCATAATTTGATTTCAGATCATGCAAAGGATGTTTCCGGCTTGACCGTGTCGGAAGCTGTCCGTGTGGCTGGTTATGCGCCCTTTGAATTCGTCGGCGACAGGAGTGCGCGCACTGTCTTTGTTCTTTTGAACGGGCAGCTCGCTCTTATTGCCAAGGATTTGGCATCAAGGACTGCTGGGGTGGCAGTCGTGATCGTCAGAGTCCTCCGTCCATGGAACGCCGATGAACTCCTGAAGGTCGTTCCTTCCACTGCGGAACAAGTCTATGTTTACGACGACGTTCCTTACGAAACCACCCGCGGCCCCCTTTTCGCGGAGGTTTTTGAATCCCTGTACGATCCCACTCGTCCCGCGATGATCCGCGCTCAGCGAATTACTCCTGACAAAGAGATGGGGTTCATTTCTGACCCTACTCTGTTTTATTCCCACCTGGCGTCCCTTTTCGACCACTCCTCTGCCGATGTCAGTCCGGAGAATGCGGGGACGAAACTTGTGTTCCTGAGTACCCCTTCGAACCCTCTCACCTTCTTCAATCAGCTGATCGCCGATACCTTCTCCCGTGAAATTTCTATGCGTCGGCTGACCGACTACGACGTTTTTAGCAAGGCAGGTGGGGTTACCGCAGATCGGATTATCCTCTCCCCGAAGAATGATGATGGGAATTTCCTGCCTGTCTCTCTAGCACTGCCATTCGGTGCTGGCTTGGCGGATTTCATGTGTATCGTCGAGTCCGACTTGCTCAAGTCTCATTCTGTCCTGGACTGTGCCAAGCCGAGGTCGGCCGTCCTCGTCATCACATCTTGGTCGAGCGCAGAACTGCTGGCAAATCTTCCCGCTGAAGTATTGGCATTGGTCTTGCGACGAAAGATCAGGCTATATAATATTGATGCAAAGCTGATAGCATCAGAATTATCCAGAGATGCCGCTACTAGGGAAACTGCTGAAGGCTTGATAACTTATCTTGCGTTCTTGAGGTTATACCTCGGGAAGGTGTCCAACCAAGCCATCGTTCGCAAATTAGCTCTGAGGCTTGTTCCTGACGGTTTACGCGATGATATTTTATCCGAAATTAATGCGCGTACCTGGGAATCGCTCCTTCAAGTCGAGTTACCCGTAGATCAAGAAATCCCTTCCCACCCGTTGGATACAGCCACAAATATTCTCCCACTCAAGCGCTTCGAGTTCAATACCATTGCAGTTGATACCGGTTCCGGGCAAACCGTTTACAATGGTTCAAAGGTGACCTCCTGGCATGAGGCTGCTAAGCACCTTCTGTTCCCCTCGGTTTTCACTCCCCTTCTTCCTATCCTGCCGGAAACCGAAGAGTTTCCGCAGCTTCCATCTCTCCACCCTGAACTCGCAGACCGCACTTATCTGGTGACGTGTGCCGTCAATCGCCGTCTCACTCCACTCGACTATGACCGTAACGTGTTCCACCTCGAGTTTGACACCGAAGGCACAGGTCTCAAGTATGCCATCGGAGAAGCGCTTGGGGTACACGGATGGAACGATGCAAAAGAAGTGTTGGACTTTTGTGCATGGTACGGCGTTGATCCTGATCGGGTGATCACCCTTCCTGTCCCTGGCGGAGAGAAGATGCACAGCCGTACCGTATTCCAGGCTCTTCAACAACAGGTTGACCTTTTCGGAGAACCACCCAAGTCATTCTATACCGACCTCGCACCATATGCTACCAGGCCTATAGAGAAATTCGCCTTGCAATTTATCGGTTCTCCAGAAGGCTCGTCAACTTTCAAGAAGCTTAACGAAAAGGACACAGTCACTTTCGCGCAGGTTCTTCAGCGATATCCCAGTGCCAGACCGGGTATCGAGATACTCTGCGAGATGATTGGTGACACCAAACCTAGGCACTACAGTATAGCAAGTGCGCAGAGTGTCGTCGGCAATCGCGTCGACCTGTTGGTCGTAACAGTTGAGTGGACAGCCCCAAATGGTGAACATTTTGTTACTTTGTCATTGAAAGATACTGAATAGACGGTCAGGGAATCAACGTTATGGTCAATGTACTAGATACCTTGCCGGTCTCAAGGTCGGGCAAAAAGTGACAGTCTCTGTCAAGCCCAGCGTCATGAAGGTGCGAACACTGTAACATCCCCCCCTTTCCCACTCCTGATGCACGCGATAGTTACCTCCGGATAACAACCAACCTATCATCATGGCTGGTCTCGGTACTGGCGCCGCACCATTCCGTGCTTTCCTCCAACACCGTGCATGGCTTTCTCAGCAAAGTATCGAAGTCGGGCCCACATATTACTATTTCGGTTCTCGCCACCAACACCAAGAATTCCTTTATGGCGAGGAGATAGAGGCCTATATCCTCGACAACGTCATCACGAAGGCTGGTCTGGCATTTTCTCGGGACGGCCCGAAGAAGGTCTACATCCAACACAAGATGTTGGAGGACGCCGGATCTCTGGCGGATCTACTCAAGAATGAGGCCGGCGTGTTCTATCTGTGTGGACCCACTTGGCCCGTCCCAGATGTCTATGAGACTTTGGTGAACGCATTGGTGAAGAATGATCAAAGCATGACCAGGGAATCGGCAGGCGAGTTTCTCGAGTCCTTGAAGGAAGAGGAACGTTATGTACTCGAGGTAACGTCGCCAGCTCTCGCTTGCGGCGAATTACTCACTTGCATCTCCTCCGTAGGTTTATTGAACCATACGCCCGACCTTTGGAAACGTGCCCCGAAGGACACTTTTGAGTGTATCTGTGAAATATGTACAAAGAATTCAGTATGCGATGTGGAATTGTCCGTGGGATAAGTTTTCACTGTGTGATCCATCGTCTTTTCTGTTGCCCTGTTTCCCGCAGTGTGCGCCATCTGGTAAGGCAAGAGCTTCAAATCATTACTTGAGATCCCAGTCATCCGACATTATGACATATCATTCGTCTTACCGGAAATCATAGAAGCCGACAACCTTGCTTGGGTTTCAGGATTTATATCTTAGATGTCTCTCACTAAGAATCGAACAAAGTCATCATCTATTCCTTCTTACTGGCATCAGTTTCCACCGCCAGCTATTAGCTATTACAGATATGAATCGTAGCGGCGCGCACGCGCCAAATCGCCGACTCCAGGGAAAAGACATGCTGTTGGCCCATCTTGCCCAAAACACGGTCGCGTGATTATTGGTGTCGGCCTGCTAGAGACACGTTACTGTATTTCAAGACATTGTACACATTCAACACTCCTCTCGTATCTGCTTGGTTTGCAGTACCACCGTAGGCGAAAAGCGTATGTGTCCCGTATGTTTCAAATGTCACCGTTTGCAATGTCCGGCGTTGCATGAGAATTGGCCGCCACTATCCAATACTGAGTCAGTGCATGAAAAAGGCTGATGCGGCCCAGCAGGTTTCGAACCTGCGCCCTCAAAGAGGAACAGATTTCTGGTCTGTTGCCCTAACCACTCGGCTATAGTGCCATACTTGGCATGCTG
>JBBPNO010000045.1:0-85581 GCA_038090915.1 Boletus eberwhitei
GTAGCTAATGTACTGTAGCTCTGGGCAATTCCTGCCCATTCCTAGGTAAATAATCTAGTCGTTTCCGCCCTCTTAGGCAGCGGCTGAGCTCTGGGCAATTCCTGCCCATTCCTAGATTCTGTCAGATACCTGCTGAGGTATCTGGAACACGATGAAGCTGAGTATGTATGGGACAGACTCTATGAAAGCTTCCATCACTGGATGCCCGAACAACAGGCAAAGTTCTTCAACGCACACGGGAATGTGCCAGAGTTTGTCGTCAGAAGAGCAACTCTATCCACAGCAATCGCCCAACAGGCACAGAAGAAAGAAGTGGCCCTACCTCCAGCCTTCAAAGAATACGAGGACGTCTTTGCCGAGAAGACCACAATGAAACTACCACCATCAAGGCCTTATGACCATGCCATTGACCTGAAGGACACATTTACGTAGTACCCTTCTTTTTCGTCCAGAAAAATGATGGAAAGATGAGACCCTGCCAAGACTATCAGTACCTAAATGAGCACACGATCAAGAATGCATACCCCCTCCCCCTCATCTCTGACCTCATCGATAAACTGAAGGGATCCTCCATCTTCACCAAGTTCAATGTCAGATGGGGGTATAACAACATGCTCATAAAACCAGAAGACCGATGGAAAGCGGCATTTCTCACCCCATTTGGGCTTTACGAGCCCAATGTAATGTTCTTTGGAATGTGCAACTCGCCAGCAACCTTCCAGGCTTTCATGGATGATCTCTTCAGAGATTACATCGCAGAAGGATGGTTGGTAATATATATGGACGACCTGCTGATCCACTCCTTAGATCAGGCAACCCATGACGAAAGGACCAGGATGATCCTAGAATGCTTCCGCCAGCATGAAATATACCTCAAACTCGAGAAGTGTACCTTCTCCACCAAGAAAGTCAAATACTTAGGAATGATTGTTGGAAAGAACAGGGTCCAAATGGATCCAGTAAAGCTAAAAGCTATTCAAGAATGGCACCACCCAGGAAACGTGAAGGACGTATGGTCCTTCCTAAGCTTCTGCAACTTCTACCGGAAGTTCATCCCCTCCTTCTCGGACATTGCACGACCTCTGCTCGACCTCACTAAGCAGAAGACCGCATGGCACTGGGACGAACCACAAGAGAAAGCATTTCGAAGCCTACAGAATGCCTTCACACGAAAACCCATCCTGGCATTCCCCGACACCAACAAACCATTCACACTTATGACCAATGCTTCCTTAACTGCCTCTGGAGCAGTACTCATGCAGACCAACGACAATGGAGATATGCAACCATGCGGATATCTCTCACAAACCTTCTCTCCAGCCGAGAGAAATTACGACATATATGACAGGGAACTATTGGCTGTCATTAGGGGGTTGGAGGAATAGCGACAGTATCTCCTCGGGTCGCCTCATCCCGTGACCATATTAATGGATCACAAAAACCTTACCTATTTTAAAGAACCTCGAAAGCTGTCATGACGACAGGCCAGATGGCTCCTGTTTTACAGGACTTCGACGTAACATATCACGCTTTACCTGGAAGCAAGATGGCCCCAGCTGATGCTCTATCTCAATGAGACGAGGTCGACACCTCTAAGGACAAAGAAGACATGCAAATCCTACCGACCAATGCCTTTGACCACCAAGTACGCCGTATCAACATGGCGTTGGCAAAAAAGATTGGAGAATCATCTACAGAGGACCCCCTAGTCCTCTTCACTCTCCAGAGTATAGAAAAGGATCAACCACTCTTCGCCCGCTCCAACACAACTGACTGGACCTTCGAGGACGGGCTTTTATATTTTAAAGGACAACTGTATATTCCAGGACCAGCTTGGCAAGCCGTCGTGCTTGCCGCTCACAACTCCACCAAAGGAGGACACAGCGGCCACCTACGCACTGTTGCCCTCCTCTCAAAGAACTACTGGTGGCCTGGATTATCCACCTTCGTCTGCAAATTTGTCGCCGGCTGCGCTGTATGCCAAGCCAATAAAGTCCAAACACACCCGACCATTCCCCCAGTAACCCCCCTTGCCTTCCAGGGAACACGCCCTTTCCAGAACCTTTCGGTGGACCTCATCACCGATCTTCCACCCATCAATGGTTCTGATTCTGTCATGGTTGTGGTCGACCATGGGCTTAGTAAGGGGGTAATTCTCGCCCCTTGCTCAAAAACAATCGACGCAGCTGGTATAGCCCATCTTTTCTTCGATTATGTGTTCAAATACTTCAGATTACACAACAAACTGATCTCAGACCACGGCCCACAGTTCGCATCTGCATTCTCCCAAGAACTCGCAAGGCTCCTCCAATACGATGTAGCACTATCCACGGCCTACCACCCTCAAACGGATGGAGAAATGGAACGCTACAATCAAGAACTGGAGACCTACCTAAGGATATTCTGTGACGGACAACCCCACCGATGGCTAAACCTACTGCCCATGGCCGAGTTCGCACATAACTCTGCCACACACTCTGTCACAGGAAAATCCCCCTTCAGCCTTATGCTAGGATATAAACCACGATCCTACCCCCCTCTCGGAAAGACCTTCCTCCCCACACTGGAACAAAGAATGACCTCTCTTGACGAGGCACGAAAAGAAGCCGAAGCAGCACACATAATCACCCAACAAAGGATGAAGGAGAGAATGTTCTCTCGCTTCAAACCATGGAAAATCAGAGACAAAGTCTGGCTGGAAGCCAAGAACCTGAAGCTACAGGTCCCTTCCAGAAAACTATCTCCCAAATGAACAGGTCCCTTCGAAATTACCAAAGTAATATCCTCCGTTGCCTACCAACTGAAGTTACCGACCCAGTGGAAGATCCATGATGTATTCCATGCATCCCTACTTTCCCCATATTAGGAGACCATGGAACACGGACCAAATTTCACATGCCCACTACTGGAACTAATCAGAACAGAGGAAGAATACAAAGTGGACAATATCGTTAACCATCGGGGAACCTTGGGATGAAGGCGATACCTGGTGCACTGGAAAGGGTACACTGCCTCCAAGCGGACTTGGGAAGCGGAGTCAAACCTAGGCAATGCCAAGGCAGTGCTCCTGGAGTATAAAAGACGGCATCGACTCTGACGGAGTTCCAATGCCCCAAGATATCTCTTCACTCCTGATCACCATCTCTCGCGTCCAGACTGCCCTCACCCAAGCCCGCCTACAAGTCCGCTACCCAGACCTAGATATCCCCACCCACGCCAATGAGCATCAGTGCTTTTGTCGTATCAATGGTTGCCCCTATCACTACCAGTGGTAGATGTTATTCTCCTTCCTCACTCGCCGACTAAGCAGACTCCCCCCAACCGCTCGTCATCTGCTCTATGTGTCCCTTCTCGAGAACACCAAGGCTCTCGGAGCCTTGGAACGTAACTCCTTATTCAATTCCGACAACTCCCTCGTACAGCTCATACACCTATTCTGGGCATACACCCGTATTCGATCCCTGGTCACCAGGACCCCCTGGGGCGCGTCAGGTTCCCCTCTCTGGGAACTCATCGCGGGAAACGCCCAAGACTTCCCACAGGTCACTGCCTTCTCCGACATCACTGCCACCCTCCTTGAAGTTCAGGAATATATTCTCGACCTTCTCTATATTGAAGGCTTTGACCTCTGTGTCACCCTTCTCCCCGGACATCACTTCGAACGCACCATCCAACCCATCCTTGGGACCATGTCCGAGGAACAAAGAAACGCCTTCCTTGCCTCGGATGTATCCACCCCAGGATACCCCCACTCCCGTCGCAACACCCCAACAACCACCGCTGAGAATCTCAACAGAGGTCGAAGCCTTGAACGAGCTCATCCAAACACTACAGAGAGAGCTCGACTGGCGTCCACAGACTCCAACACCACCCTCGTCAACAGGACCACCACTCCTCCCTGACGACAATCCACCCCCATATCTCCCCCAGCCATTTCCGAGCCCACCAGACGCGTCCGCAGACAACGCACCATGGTTTTCACCAACAGCCTGCCCATCTGCACCACCCCCACCCATACTCCCTCTCCACTGGGACGTACTACAACGAGGAGCCCTCCTCCTTCCTCCGTTCCCCTCATGGGACCCACGCCCACCACTCTCCCAAACAACGCTGACATAGTGGATGGTAATACCCATTTCCTGGATGTCTCCTCCTCCTCCCATGACCCTGTGCCTCGACCCACCAGCGTGCCAATGCGCTGTTTCAAATGCAGCTCCGTTGAGCACATACGGAGCAACTGCCCCCACTACCGTTGCCCCTTCTGTCACGTGGCAGCCCCCAGACATCCACAGTATCGTTGCCCAGAATGACGCTGTACCAATTGTGGAGAACGAGGACATGGTTCCCAACATTGCACCAATGATGACCTGGCCTACGACCCCAGCTGGGACCTTACCGACTACGTGGAGAACGACGGAGATAGGAGTTCCTGAGATGGAACTTCAGGCATACACAGGGAGTAATGTTACAATTAACCAGGGGGATACCTATTTTGACCTTCAGACAGACATCCCCTCCACCTCCCTGTGGGACGACCTCATGTACGACGTGGGGGATTACTTTCACGATGCCCCTTTGACCTCCAACATGGAAGGCAATGCCTTCTAAACCCCGACCATCAACATTGCCACCAAGGCTGCGCAAGGCAATGGACATCGCCCCATGGCTCTGTTTCATCTCTCGAATTCCATATTCTATGTATTTCACATCGGACAGCATCTCCTCAGCTATGTTCTCTCATACACAGCCTCATAGTTCCTACATTCCCCGATCCCATCTCAGATCCCATCTCCCCTCTCATATTTAGTATTTATATCTGACCTGCCCTGAAGCCTCGAGTACTATATATATTGATGCTTCTTTTCATGTAAATCCCTAACCTTGATATACACAATTCACCGTGTAAAGTCAAACCCTATCAAAGTTCCCTTTTGCTTCGATCTTGCTCAGATCTGGAAGCCATCTCTTTGCTTGCCTTGCTATTTGCAGTGATAGCAAGCGTGGTACTTTGTACCATCACTCTTAGTAGGGCTCACCCTCTATAAGCATGGTCAGCTTGCCGTTTGTCCAAGTAGCACCAGCCCACTTTCGGGTTTCTGCACAGTGAGCTACATCTGCGGAGTAGCGACAAAGCCTTCCCTCGGCATATCGGAGTCGACGCCCTCCGGACCATGTAATAGGGGAACTGGGAAGGTGCCGGTTGTAGATCAAGAAGGATTACACAGTCACGTGTCACGGGTTACACAGGTCGCGTAACATAAAGCATCTCTGCTCTCTCATCCTCTTAGCTCATTTGGTGGGAGAGAGTGTGATTCGGTCTACGTCCATTGCATTTGGAACCTTGTGCCTTCCTCCTCCTCCTCCTCCTCTGTATGCCGGCTTTGGCCCTCGTCTCATTGCCTTGATTCTAGCATAGCCGGCATTGATGGTGGCGGCTTTTGTGTAGATATCTTCCATGGTGAAGTTTGGCTTTGTAAGAACGTCGGATTGGGCAAGTTGCTCTGTGATTTTGTCGTCGACTCCTCGTAAGAACCATTCTAGAAGAGCTTTCTCATCCCGTACTTCTGACCTTACAGCCAGTAGAAAGAACTGGGATACAAATTTGTCGAAGCTTCCTCCTAGGTTTCTTTGTTCGAGGCTGGCGAGTTTTATGTGAGCATTGTCGGCATTGTTGTATGGGCAGAAGGAGATTGCAAAGACCTGCTTTATCTTCTTATAGGTTTTCTCCGAGTTGGGCACCGTATCGTCGACTAGCTTGGTTAACCAAGCTTCTGAGAACCCCTTTCCTTTCCCCTTTGACATCCTATTCAGGAGCACATGCTTCCTGACTTTTACTGGCATGTTGTCGTGAAGGGCAAAGTACCCTTCCATTGCTAAGAGCCATCTTTTGGCATCTTCGTTTTCTCTGTTCCATTCTTCTGGTAGTGCGGCTTTGTATTCAATTATATTGTCTTTGTCGTTACTTTCTGGGTGATCTGGGTGATCTGCGAATAGATCTATGTTTTCCTGGGGATCTATGTTGATCAGTTCCGGTTCCAAGGGTGGCAAAGGGGTGGGATCTTCCAATGGGGTCGCAGATTGAGAGCAGAGACCACCAGGTAAACCTGGAGTTCGAGATGGATGGGGAGATGAATGGTCTCAAGGGTCTGGATTGTAATAGTCTTGTTGATCCCGAGACGATCCGATTCTTCTGGAGGAAGACGTGTCTGATGAATTGGAAACACGTGTTGGTGTAGCCTCTTCTTCTTCTGAGGACAGTGGGTCTTGTCCTAAGAGGCCAGAAAGGTTGATTCGTCAAATGGTGGTGAGGGAGTGTCTACACCTGTAGACCCGAAGGTTGCCTTAGGCTTGGTAGCACTAAGGGGCTGATAACCTTGATATTTTGTTATGCAACCTGCATAACTGTTGACACGTGACCGTGTAATCCTTCTTGATCTACAACCGGCACCTTCCCAGTTCCCCTATTATGTGGTCCGGAGGGCATTGACTCCGATATGCTGAGGGAAGGCTTTGTCGCTACTCCATAGATGTAGCTCACTGTGCAGAAACCTGAAAGTGGGCCGATGCTTCTTGGACAAACAGCGAGCTGACCATGCTTATAGAGGGCAAGCCCTACTAAGAGCGATGGTACAAAGTACCAAGCTTACTATTACTGCAAATAGTAAGACGAGCGAAGAGATGGCTTCCAGATCTGAGCGAGATCAAAGCGAAGTGGAACTTTGATAGGTTTTGACTTTACACGGAAGATTGTGTATATCAAGGTTAGGGATTTACATGAAAGAAGCATTGATATATATAGTACTCGAGGCTTTAGGGCAGGCTAGATATAAATACTAAATAGGGATCGGATCTAGATGAGATCAGGAAGTATAGGAACTACGAGGCTATGTACGAGAGAACATAGCTGAGGAGATGCTGTCCAATGTGAAATATAATAAGAGG
This sequence comes from Boletus eberwhitei, assembly GCA_038090915.1. NCBI lineage: Eukaryota > Fungi > Basidiomycota > Agaricomycetes > Boletales > Boletaceae > Boletus > Boletus eberwhitei. The sequence goes on from JBBPNO010000045.1 coordinate 6,943, forward strand.
TGAAATTGAGAGATGAAACAGAGCTATAGGGCAGTGTCCATCGCCTTGCACAGCCTTGGTGGCAGTGTGGGTGATCAGACTCTAGAAGGCATCGCCTTCAGAGTTGGGGATCAATGGGATGTTTGGGAAATAATCCCCCACGTCGAAGAGAAGGTTGTCCCATAGGGACGAAGTCAGAATGTCCATGTTCAAAGAAATTTGGTACCCCCCTTGGTCAATTGTAACACTGTCAAGGTCGAGCAGCAGCTCACAAAGACATGAAAAGTGTGTTTTTTTGACTTCATCCATTATTGTTAACACCACTCTGAATCTTCGATGAGCAGGGTTATAATTTAGCATCTCGAGAACTTGAGTTAGCACCTTTGCCATCTGCAGAACCTCATTGTTGACATCCCCTGCACAGGTCTTCCCCTCCATCAATCTATTGTTCATCAGTCCCTGGACCATCCCCACTCTCCATGCTATCCCATGTCTCACTTCAAACCTTTGTCACTCTCAACTTATACCTTTCACAAATCAGTGGAACCATGGAAGTGGACACCTGGACCAACGATGACCTAATACCTGTCAGTGGGGTCGTTACTCTATCTTATTCTGTTTCTTTCCCAGTCAACCACTTGTTATTCTGTCCCCGAACCATACCTTCTCTGAATTGTCCTTATGGGCCTGTCACTGTCATTATAAAGTGAGTCCATTAACCCATGTTTCCTCTATGTCTTGCTGATTCTAAATCACATCTCGCCATTTCTAATAGATTGGTCACTTCTTCAGTATCACAATGGGCATTCTGGGCCAATGATTTGGGTCAGCACAACTAGTAGAGAAGCAAATTGGATATCAATGGAGGGTTTAGGTACTGGTATTATAGTGTAATTGTTGATTTAGAGAATTTTGAACCTGTTTGGAATACCTTTCAATTGCTACCAATGTCCCAATGGTTTGAAAAGACTTGATGCTGTGCAAGTGACTTATAATTAATCCCCAGACCTTGAGAGTGATTGGAAGGCTTGGAATAGGGAAGTCATCCCTTTTTGGTTTCCATGCCAGTGCTCGCATTGGAATGGGCTTGGAACCTGATTGGAAGGCTTGGAATAGGGGATCAACTCCCAATTCCGGCCCAAGTGTGGAACAGTCATGGAACAGCTTGGAACCAGGACCCTGACCCTTGGAATCCCCTTGGAATTCCATCGGGTCCAATTCTAAGTGACTTGGAAGTTGGTTGCAATTCTGCTGGCACATTGGGACCTTGAAATGCCTTATTAGGCATGGTAATTACTACATCATTTTTCTGACACAGTGTCTGACTACTACAGTACAATGCTTACCCCTCAAACATTGTGGATGAACAAATGAGGGGAAGTGGGGAAATGAACATAGATATACATGTATACATATACTGTATGAACTGAAATAAGCTTTGGAATGCAAAAGTAAAAGGTCACACATCATAAGTGCCAATCATATGCACTAACACTCAGCTATGAAAATACTACTAGTATGAGTACTACTATGGCTGCTATGATAACTATATAAAATTTCAGGCTAATGCACTCTTTTTATCTAGAAAACAACTTATGGCATTGAGTGCACTGTCAAGCATTTTGCAAATTGCTGTAATTGTACAGTACATCATTAGTCCTTCTACTCCTACTCCTTAAACATTTTCTCTATAGCTGCACTTGAGTAAGACTTGGGACGCTCAAGTGCTAAACAAGCAAAGTGATGAGTGGCTTCCAGAAGACAGGAGAACAAGTACTTACGTGCACCAAGAGCCCTGTCCCAAATGAGCTGTGCCGCCACTCCAAAAGCCCTTGACACTCCAAACAGCACCGTGTAGAACTGCATCTGAGTTAAACCATAGTGAGTAAGTAGCACACCCGAGTGAGCATCGACATTCGGCCACGGGTTCTTAGCTTTACCAGCCTGTGAAGACAGTCCATTAGAACATAGTTGGCGGAATAAGGTTAATTACAAACCTGTAGAAGGATGTTGGGGACAATATTATAAACCTGCCCAACCAATCTAAAGAGAGGATCATGTGGTAAATGTTTCAAAGCGAATTCACGCTGTGCGGTATAGCGAGGATCCGTCTTGCGTAATACAGCGTGGCCATAACCCGGTACAACTTGACCACCTTTCAGCGTGGACCACACATATTCTGTCACAGCCTCGTCACTAGCATTCTCGCCAATTTTCTCTTGCATCTTGCGTAACCATATCAACACTTCCTGGTTGGCAAGACCATGCAAAGGTCCGGCGAGACCATTGAGGGAAGCACCAAATGCTAGGAATGGATCTGAAAGAGCAGAACCCACCAACTTCCCAGTATGTGCAGAGACGTTACCACCCTCATGATCACTAACACAAAGCACTCAGAAAGGCAACACACCTGAAACCTAAACCTTACCTGTGGATGGTAATATAGAGCCGAAGGAGCTCCACAAAAGCCTCGTTTTCACCAAGGTCAAGAAGTGTGGCAAGGTTGTGTGAGTAGTCTTTATGAGGATCGATGGCAGGGAGCTTGCCATCGCCAAAGACATTGCGATAAATCCGACCCGCGATATTGGGTAGCTTGGCGATACTGAAATAGAAAATGAGAATGGAAAAACAGGATGGGTATGAACAACACACAGATCCATCGCATCCTCGAAGGTGGGTCCCCAATACTCCTTTTTAGAAACACCATCCTGGTAAGCTTTAGCAAAGGCCGAATCATGATTGAGCTGAAAAACATTTGATATTCAGTTTCAGGAGAAAAGAGGACAACATACCGCAGTGACAGCTAGACTAAACTGGCTCATGGGGTGCAATGTAGGAGGGCATCGATCGAGGATCTCTTCAACAAACTCGGGGATAGCAGCACGGGCCGCCCAGTCTCGGGATAAGCCAGCGACCTGCTCCTGTGTTGGGATTTCACCAGTGACAAGAAGCCAGAAGAGGGCTTCAGGTAAAGGCTCAGAGCCGCCCGGCGCTTTGGGGAGAAGTTCCTGGCACTCGGGAATAGATTTTCCGCGAAAGCGAATTCCCTCCTCTATTACGCACTCTATTAATGGCGACATTTGATATTCTCGGACGACATGGCTTACCCGCGTCAAGGACAGACCCGTCCCAGATCAATGCAGGTAGCCCACGCATGCCTCTGTAAAAGGACACATTAAATGATTGCAGACCGAGGAGAGCGCTGAGACATGCCCATAAAGCTGATCTACCAGGACAGGACCAAATGCCTTTTTGCCATGCTGAACACGTATTTGCTTGACCTACGGCTAATTTAGACGTGGAAGAAACCATCAGAGAAAATATACCTTTTCTATTTCTGCAGGAATTAACTCAGCAAGCCGTTCTTTCAGCGTCGACTGTTTTGGAGCTGTTGAAGAGAACCGGGCCGAAGCAATGCCCGCGCGTACAAATGGAGAACGTGACTGACGATACGGAATGAGTTGTTAATATTGACTGACAACAACGGAATGGGAATGGGAATGACATACAGCCTGAACGATAGAGCGAAGAGGTGCAGCCATAGCGGGAGCGAGTTTCGTCGAAGAGGTGATAGGACAAGAAACAAACGGAAGCGGGCAAAAAGAAGTGTCGAGGGAAATACCGGAACAAAAACAATATTGTGATGTAAGAGCACGTGGGAAGCTGGGACGGGCAATTGTAATCATTCCCGGATCCCCCGGTAAGTTAGTTCGACCTTGATCTCATTCGAACATGACAAAACGAAAGAGACCCTCCAATCAACCTCACACTCTCTTACCCCAGGTTAGCTCTGTCCTCATCCCCATCCTAACCCCTTATCTGGTCCTTTCACTAGAAAAAGCACTACCGTCAGCGTGCACATGCTAACCCATTCTCTGATCACGCCCTTGATTACCCCGCCTCGCCCCATACGATCGACTGGAGTGAACACTACCCGGCATTCGCAGCATCTGGAAAGAGCCCCGAATTCGCCGACATCGGGTGTGGCTTCGGCGGCCTTCTTGTCGCGCTTTCACCTCTGTTTCCAGACACGTTGATGCTCGGTGCGTTTTCCCTTGCAACATGGCATGTTACCCGGTCTTTACTCCCTGACCACAACAGGTATGGAGATCCGTGTCCAAGTCACACAATATGTTCAAGATCGTATCGCCGCCTTGCGCGCAACCTCCGCGGACCCCGCCCAGTGCACCTCATCATCTACCACTCCAGCTCTCTACCAAAATGTGTCTGTCGTCCGCGCTAACGCCATGAAATTCCTTCCGAATTTCTTTTCTAAACATTCCTTGTCCGCACTGTTCTTCTTATTCCCAGATCCACATTTCAAGGCCCGCAAGCACAAGGCTCGCATCATTTCTCCTACCCTCCTGGCAGAATATGCTTATGTACTTCGGCCCGGCGGCATCATATACACAATAACCGATGTGCATGATCTGCATGAATGGATGAAAACACATCTCGAGGCGTTCCCATTATTTGAGAGTGTCACCGAACACGAGCTAAGGCAACAAGGTCATGGTCCAATATTAGATGCCATATGTCACAGCACCGAAGAAGGAAGGAAGGTTGAGAGAAATGGTGGCGAAAAGTGGCTAGCGTGTTTCAGACGCAAGGAGGTGTCCAGGATATAACTGCATCGTAGAGGAATCACATCACTACAACTCTTCCATTTCAACCTCTTTCGTGTAGTCCGTCTTTTCTCCGCTACCGATTGCAGCAACCAGGGATTGTGTCCTCTTCGCCAGTGCAGCTCTCATTTCGTCATGGAGAACTATGCTAGCATCAATAGCCAACCGGAAGATTTCTTCGAATCGTTCAAGGTGTAACCTGGTGTCCATTGTCACGAGTGTTACACGCCCTGTGCGAGGCATGACGGCAACAGAGATGTGCGGTACGTCGTTTTCTTCCAGCGTGTTTAGGTCTAATAACGGGGAAGTCGAGTGTACTCCCCCAGAGATGGCACAAACGAAGTCGAACATCGCTACACCCGCGGTCGCAAGGGCTAAGGTAGTTCCGTTGAGACAAGCCGGAAGTAACCCTCCATCTTGCTGGATGACCTGAATAAAGATGTCGATCTGGGACCTCGGGTAGATGTGTGTTTGCACGACGGGCTCGAATGTGGACTTTACGACTGACGCGAGTTCGAGCATTCGCCTTACCCAGGTAATGGTCAGCATACGAACATGCCGTATGCAGAGTAGAGATTATGCATCAAACAACTACTTACTTGTCCCCTCTAGTACGTTTTCTACGTTCGCCAGTACTGAAGGCCGCGACGTGTACTTCAACATTGATGTTGGCACGATCGTGAATAGTCTGGGATCGCATTTTTGCCTCACGCGGACCAAGTACAGAAACCAGTACTTCAGTTAGGCCATGACGCATGATGACGGACGCGTTGGCGGAGCCTTGTAATGAGAAGTCGATATCGATCTCTCTCAGCTCGTATTGTTTTCGTCCATCTGATCTGAGACCGCCGTCGTTGAGGATTTCTATCCTTGAAGCCTGAAAATATATGTGGGTGTATATGTAAGCTTGCCCAGCCCCATCTCAGAAATATGGTGAACCTTTACCATCAAAAATACGGAGGGGGTAGTACCAGTGCCAGGAGAATCAGAAGATGTTCGCTCGAATATGGTACATACTACGTAAGCTTTCGACAGTCTAGTATACTTGTGTAGCCTAGTATGTACCAGCAGGGTTGATAGTATTCCGACCATGATGGCTCCCGAAAGACCCGACCCCAATCATACCATCATGGAGAGAGATAGTGAAGAATTAGTATACACCCCTCAGTCTCTTCTGGACACCGATCTGTACAAGGTAAATGTTCGTCCTCATATCCGGGCTGCATCAGTTAAGCGCCAGGGGCACGCAGTTCACAATGCAGCAAGCTATTGTGCAACATTTTCCAGAGACACAAGCACTTTACAGATTCATCCACCGGGACCCTGATGTATTATTCCCTCGCAGATGCATCGATCTGCTCCACAAGTCCATCCAGGGTATGTCCTACCCCATTTTTCTGGCTCGGGAGTTATGAAAATCCACCAGGATTTCGGGATCTGCGTCTGACAACCGAGGAAAAGAACTGGTTGGCAAATACATGCCCCTATTTCTCCGAAGGATACCTTGAGTATCTTTCGAAATTTCAATTCGATCCCGCGCAAATATCGATCAGGTTCATGCCAGTCTCTGACGATGGGGAACTTGAAGTAGGAAGAGTCGAGATAGAAGCCAGCGGGTTATGGAGAGAGTCCATACTCTGGGAAGTCCCCATAATGGCTTGTTTAAGCGAGCTCTACTTCCTGGTGGGCGCAACTGACTGGAGTTATGAAGGCCAGAAAGGTGAACACCATGCTCTGTATTCATCCTCATGGGCAGAACTTGCTTCGCAGAGAGTGCGTCCGCGAAGGCGCAGACATTGTTGCAAGCAGAATGTACCTTCAGCGAATTTGGGACTCGAAGAAGGCGGTCATTCCACGTCCAGGACCTCGTCATTGCAACTCTGAAACAAGAGGCTGACCGATCCTCAGGGCGAGGAGCGTTCTTTGGAACAAGCAATGTCTGTATCCTCGTCAACTTGAGATGCTCTTTCATTGTTTTTCTTTCTGATTTTCGATCCACATTGAAGGCCTACTTTGCAAAGAAATACGGCATCCATCCGGTTGGAACCATCGCGCAGTATGTCCTTTGTCTACTCGATGATCTGGTGTGCTTATGAACATGGTAGTGAATGGTTCATGGGGGTAAGCATTATGCGATATATTGCACCCGCGAGAGAGGGTGATACTTTACGCAGGTTGCAGCACTGAAAGGTTATGAAGGTGCAAATGCGAAAGCCTTGGTGCTTTGGGAGGAAACCTACTCGAACAACTTGTTCGTCGCGCTCACCGACACCTTCTCGACAAAAGTCTTTTTCCAGGCATGTGTCCCTGTTTTTGGTCTGTTGTCCAAGACTTAGGGAACCGGACCAAAAACAGGAATTTGCAAATGATCTAGCTCGTGCTCAGAAATGGACAGGTCTCAGACAAGACTCGGGCAGCCCCTTTGAATTTGCACCAGCAGCCAAAGCAATGTATGAGAGTATCGGGATTGATATCCGCACGAAGACCATCGTCTATTCCGACGCTCTGACCTTGGACAAGGTGCTTCAATTGAAGAAGCAGTGTGATGACATCGGAATCAGGTGTGAGTGAGTTTTGGTTGAGAACCATCCGTTGGTTCTCATGTCATGTTTCAGGTTCTTTTGGAATTGGAACGTTCCTGACAAATGATTTCAAGACGAAGAGCAGCGGCTATACAGAGAAAAGTAGAGCTCTCAACATGGTAATCAAACTTGCCAAGGTTGATGACAGAGATTGCGTCAAAATTAGTGATGACCTGACTAAGGTGCAGTACACGGGTGGTTCCCCCACACAATATTAATCTTGACATTTTCGCCCTCAGAACACAGGAGACAAAGCATCGGTAGAGTTTGTGAAGAAGTTATATGGGTTACCCAACTAAGTCGTGCAAAGGAACGGAGAAGAGCTATCTGTTAAGACGGAAAGTATGCAACTATATTGAATGTCACACCTTCGACTATATAAATTATAGAGACGAAAGTAAAACCGCTTCGGTCTCTCGAATATTCAAACCTGTGCAAACATCCAGGATTTCTACCTGAGGCAGTCCACTGACCCTAGCATTGGCTATTTCATACGTCTGCCCTCCCCAGGTAACCCCAGAGGTCGCATTTGCATATCTGTGGGGAAATGAGTACAGTGATATAAGGAGATCATCCATCATATATCATACGTGATGTTAAGCCTTTTCACTTTCATCTCCCGTGCAGTTAGCCCGGAGCCAGAGAAGTCAATATTAATGTGAATAGTATTACGGACTCCCCCACCAAGAAGATAGGCAACGTTGTTGATAAACACTGCTCGGGCAAGGTTTTCCGTATTCAAATACAGCATATCCTGAGATGTCAGTTGCGTTGACAGGAATTTCGACCACCTGTGTGGGACCAGTTGAGCCGATTGATTCTGCAGCAACGATCGCCGCATAGCAGGGGGGTTGTATATGCGGAGGAAGTGGAGTGATCGGAGAGCCATCCAATATAGAGTAGTTGAGAGTCACGGCTGGATCTATGGTTGCCAGACATAAGGTCGGGTTATCTCGTCCTGAACAGCAACGCTCACAAAATTATATTTATAACCAACACCTTCGTGGAAGTGCAATCTGCTGACGCCAACTTGCGTCGCAAACAAAGAATAGTCGAGTGCCCAGAGTGCAGCGCCAGCAGTATTGCTCACCCCTACGAATAGATGAATGATGTTGGAAGACGAACATAGCCCCTTCACATACCTGGCGCACCGTGACAGCTCATGCCTATAGCCCGGAACAAGTCAGAAGTGACAAAACGAAGACATAATCAGATACACACTGTTCGTCTCGCCTAGGATACTCCAAATCGTGTGCAAGAGTGCCATTGATGTCTGGTTCGAACACGGAGATGTTTCCGCGGATGTAACTCTTCGTCATCAAATCCTGCAAAATAGCACCAGAACCAGTGCAATACGAGCCGCTGTATCGGTGCTGGGAAATCCTTTGCGAGGGATGACTGATATGAAATAAATCCTAAACACGAAACACACGTGGTAATTAAGGCGCCGGGCAAAGTATCGAGATTGCCATCCGCGAAATTTGCTTGTGGAGAGAAACCACTAATGTTGGATGAACCAGCAAATGCAGCTCCGATCAACTTCGTGAAAGAAGTCTGTGATAGACCAGCGATCCCCGAGACGTTGGTAGCAAATTGAACCCACCTTCTCCAAGGATTAATTTGTAAAGACAAACATGATAAAACACTTACTGAGGGACATATTCGAAAACACTCCAGCTACTATTCCTGCCTCCATTGCTGTAGTAAAGGTCAGCTTCATTCCCCACCTCGAGGAAGTTTAACGTGATCCTGTTTGCTTTGACCGCCGGGGATTCGAAAGCTTGGATCAACGCCTTCGTCTCAAGGTATACAGCTGTCAAGTTGTATTGCCTCAAGTTGACTCCCCAGTGGACACGGGTTCCTGTCAAACACTCTAGTTGAAGCGACTGCAGCGTAAATGAGTTAGAACTTGCCGAAAGGAAGATGAGAGATGATGTCATAAAATCCTTGTCCGACAGTAACGTTAGTTGCCTCGGGGTAGGGGGTAACAGAAGTGGAGGCGGGAAAAATATCCTCCTCATACTGAAACACCATATCAATACTGTGAGCGCGTCAAACTGATGGATGGGGGCATGCCTGAACGTGATAGCTAAAGTCGGTATGATCTTCGGAATTAGCACCAATCCTGATGAATGGCGGTGAATTCGTGATTTGAACCAAGTTGTCGAGAGCACTGTAGAAGAACTTGTTCTGCTCCGTCGTTCCTGCCCAGTCTACCCATTTGTCTTGCTCGATGGAAAGTGAGACAAGGTCTGGCGCCACCGATGGAGCACCATAGGGTGCGGTAAGGGGAATAATTACATCGACGGCCGAGGCCGCAAATGGAGTAAGTGCAGCCAGTAATATCGCTCGGGACAACCCCAACATGAGATCGACTGTAGAAAAAACTTGTTCGGACTCGAGACGAGACGAAAGTCACGGATTCTCGATTAACCTAGCCTGTTACATGTGAGTTTATGTAGGGGAGTAACGAAGCCAATGCGGTCCGGTGTAATCCCATGACCGATAGCTCGTGTATTGACTACCGAGGTCACGTTCGTGGATCCAGAGAACGCGGAAGCGCCCACGAAAACTTCTAATTATGCCGAGAATTCGAGATTGTTGAGTACGAGGGAGCAATGTGGTAAGTACTGTGGCGTTCTTCTGGTCAGGTGCTCCACAAAGGATTGAGCGAAGACCACGCACCAACAAGTACTGAGAATGTGGACTTCCCAAGACTGAGGTTCTGATCCTCCATTGGTTGGTCAGGCCTGTAAGGACGCCTTTCCATCCGTAGAGTTCCGAGCTCATGTCGACCCTAAGCGGGTGGATGCTCAAAGTTGTGATATGCCAGCAGGTTCGCCCTCGCAGGTTGTTTGAAAGATGCGAGCTTCTCACACCAAGCATGACGTCCAAAACAAGAATCTCGACATCTTCAGGCTCTTCCACGTTCCGCCGCAAGGACGACTACACAACTCTCATCTCATCTGAACAGACACCCTCAGTGCTGTAGTGTGGGTGCTTGCATTCACCTGCGACACAGTCACAATCCTTTACTTAAATTATCAAACAACTCCACGGCATCACCCAATAATGTCGGATGTTCGAACACTCCTCAAGGCAAAACGACAAGAGATACGGATCAACCATCCTTTAGCATCTTACACGTCTAATGGACAGTTACGTTGTGTCGTTTGCGAGACAAATATCAAACATCCATCTGCGTGGGACGGTCATCTGGGGAGTAAAGCACATCGCACAAATGCAGCCCGCCTTAAGGAGGAGGAGAGGAGGCGGAAGGAGTTGGAGCTGGAGCTGGAAGAGGAAGCCAAACGTGTCAAGCGAAAACTAGCTGAGGACGATACAAACGGGGACACCAGAAGTGCCGCCAAAAAGCCAAGAGCCACAACGGGACCTCAGCCGTCGACGTCCAACTTGCCTTCGGATTTCTTCTCTGATCCATCACAAGCGCCTCTTGCTTCATTCAATGACTCGGATGACGAAGAGGAAACGGGCGAGGTGGCGACTTTTACAAAACCGACAGACGGAGGTGAAGACTTGCCACTCGACCAAGAGTGGATACAATTCCAGCAATCTGTCGTCAACGCTCCCGACGCAGTCGCCACCTACGACCGTGCCACGATTTTTGCAGAGCCTGAGCTTGTCTCAGATCCATCCGAGGGTTTCCCTATTCATGATGGTGTTGCCCAGCCCGTGACCAGAGTTGATGAGGACGAGAGGCGACAAAAAGAACGGGAAGAACGAGAATTAATCATGGACCGCCTTATGGACGAGGAGCGCGCACAGGAGGAAGCAGATATGAAAGTTGCTATCATGAAAAACAAGTTAGAGGCCCTGCGGAAGAGACGAGAAGCATCTCATTCCATAAAGTCAAACGTAGGAATTTGAGGGGATTTCCAATGCTGGTACTCTGCCTCTCCTCGCGACGAGAACCAACTCCTTTACCTGGATATTCTGCTTATGAGTATATCACCTTTAATGATTGTCCACAATTTGGTGACCCTCATCGCCAGGGGCAGCAGGATGCAGTCGTTGAGTACTGTCGTATGTCTTACTCAGTGTCGTATGACAATGTGAGCTTTAATAAGATTGTCCTTGACAACTACATAAAACCATGAGTTCTTCGATTCGGAACAGCCTTGGATCGGTAGCAAGATTGGTGGTCCATATCGTATTTCGAGCGGAGGCACGACACATGCGACGAGTGCATTCGGTATATGATACGGCAGTACCGTATCCTCGTAAAATCCGAAAGAATGATTGATAAATCAGATTCTAAGCAGTAATAATTCTTAGTTATGCGGGCTTGCGTTGGCTTCCTTCATCGCTGATCTTTGACGTTCCGCTGTCACCTCCCTTACTTGTGCCCCAATCAGTCCAATCCACTCCCTGCTTGTGCACCATCATCAACGCAAGCATAAGCGGCAGGTACCACAAGCTGGTGTAAAACAATGATTTGGCTTGTTTCTCCCCACACGAGCGCCAAAGTGCCGCGGCAGATCGGACCCAAAAACAATTGGGTAAAAGCGAGGTCAAAGCAAATGTCCACGTTGTGAGGCCAGAGAGTGGGAATAGTATCGAACATATCGGTACCAACAGTACCGTGTGTCGCAGGCTGACCAGTGCGTTTTTTTGAGGAGAGAGGACGGATAGCATTTTATAACCAGCTTGTGCGTAAGATGCTCGTAGGAGATGCGACAAGGAGTTGAAGTGAGGAAATTGCCAACTGTAAAGCAGCATAAACAGCGAAAAAGCGCCAAGAGGGTTGTCGATCATGGATACGTCGGGAGGTATGTCCGTGAGGAATGGCGGAAGGAAGAATTTGACCGGGTAGTCCGACGCCGGAAGCAGCTTCCCGCCACAGGCTGTCCAACCCATCAAAGGAGGTAGCCCACCAACTACCGCACCAACCCACGTGTTCAGAATGGTCTTGCGTTTTAGATAAGTATATAGGCCCGCATACAGACATATATTTGTCGCTCCAATAACAGCTGTCAAAGGAGTCGTCATGGTCCACAAGAGTGCAGGCCCAGTGATGCCAGTCGCAATGGCGAAGCAGGTTGCATGTAGGGGACTGACTGCGTGCCGCACTAGCGGACGTTGGCGAGTGCGAACCATTTGCGCATCGTAAGGGACTTCTTGCAGTTGATTCAGCGTGTTTGCTGACGCTGAACACAACGCAGTACCGAGAGCAGTGGATAGTAATACCGGCAGAGTGGTAGGCAATGGAGAGAGTGCGACTCCAGATGTAGCCGTAAGCATAACCAATACGGTAAGTCGTGTCTTGGCGAGCTGGGCGTAGATGCTAAAGAGGCGTTTGGGTGTAAGGACGGCACTCTCTCGGAATGTTGGAAGGGGCTCCACTGGTTTGTACGCTAAGCGGGTGAGTTGTCGAGCATCCCAGTTATCATTGTGAAAGAAATAAGAGGCGAAATCCTTTCGAGTAGGGGCGGTCAGACATGGTTGCTGGCGGGGGCTATGGTGGTGAAAGAACGATTGGGTGGCGACGAGACGACGAGAAAGTGCTGAACGACTACATGACGCAAGGACCAGTAAACTCCTCATTGTAGCCTACAGATAGTCATCAGTATGTGAGATACAGTACAGGATTGCGCTGAACGTACTGGGCGTGGAGCGACAAGCGGCACAAATCACCCAAATGGAGTCCTTGAAGGGTACTTATGAGAGTCGGAGTTTGAACACACTCTTCCGGGACTCTCAAGACCAACTCGCGTTTTCTCTTTCGGCCTGCGCTGACAACATGCCTGGTACCCATCTGTTGCCTCCGAACCTTCTCAAACTTTTCGCACCTCGCCCACCACTCCCATATCAGAGGCCAGTGGGAAAAGACATTGATCGTGTGCGACTCAAAGATGTCTCCGGGGTAGCAGACATTCTCGAGCGCCTCAAGGAACAGTCAACCGCAACATTGCTCAGCGGTGAAGGCGATACGATGGAAGAAGGCGAAGAACCTACTTTTACTCTTGCAGAAGAGACCAAACGGCAAATCAGGCGGGAGGAACGCAAGAAGAAAAAAACAGAAGAGTTTAAAATTGCAAAAGAAACATGTCAGTGTCCTGTTCGGCGACAGGACGTTTGCTCACTTATCCCACCGCTCTAGACAAGCCGGCAGACGATCCAGAAGCTATTGGAGATCCATATAAAACCCTCTTCGTCTCCCGCTTAGTAAGTGTAACTTCGATGTAACGTTACTCTGTTCTGATTTCTGAAGCGCAGCACAAAAATGCGACTGAGAACGATCTACGACGCGAGTTTGAGACCTTTGGTACCATTGAACGGGTAAGAATCGTTCGAGACAAGAAAAACCGCAGTAGGGGTTATGCCTTCATTGTGTATGAGCGTGAGAGGGATATGAAGGGTACATTTGTTCTCATTTTTGGTTTTGAAAACGCTGCTCAAGCTCCTTCAGCCGCCTACAAGGAGTCTGATGGTCTCCATATAATGGGCAAGCGTATACTCGTGGATGTTGAGCGCGGACGAACGGTGCGGGGTTGGAAGCCGCGACGACTAGGAGGTGGTCTCGGCGGCAGACCCAAGGCAGTCGAAGCTGCTCCCATTGTGACCCCCAAGAGTAGCAGAGGCGGATTTGGAGGACGTGGGTTTGGAGACCGAGGCGGTTTTCGTGGCGGGAGAGGCGGTGGTTTCAGGGGCGGTGGTTTCGGTGATCGTGGAGGGTTTCGTGGAGGCGGGGGAGGATTCCGTGGCGGTCGTGATGACGGTTACAGGTAATGGACGTCTATCTTGTTTCATGGACATTATCTGACATTACTTAGGGGTGGTCGTGGCGGAGGCATTGGCTATCAGGGAGGTGGATTTGGTGACGGTCATGCTAATGGATATGGTCCTGCAGGTGGAGGGCCTGGTGGGCCGGGCGGGTATGGTCCTCCTAGTCAAGGTTATGGACCGCCCGGTGGTGGGTATGGTCCTGGAGGAGGCAGTTACAGGGGCGATCTCAAACGAGAAGGACCCGGTGGGTATGACGACAGAGATACCAAACGACCGCGATACTAGATGCGGTTGGGTGAGATATATTTCTTTCGTCTTGTTTTCATCGCATTCCTGCTCGCTTTGGATTCGCGGCCTCAAGTTCCAACCCTGCGCTAGGCGGGGTGTGTAAGTACCGTTTACCTCTCGTGTTGCTCTGCTGCCACCAGCGTAAGTATATCAGTATTTTATTGGTCACGGACTTCTAGTTGCATGCGTATTAGTGTGGTGCTGGAGCTAGATTTTGGTACGATCCGGTTACATCCCGAACCGATTTTTTTTTTTTCGCGCATCAAGCGCGCTGTGATTCGTACCCGACGTTTTCCGGAACAGCTGCATACAGTTTTCTATGATTGCCTCAGACAAAAAGATGGGATCTCGCATCAAGTATGTTCGGCTACACGTCAAAAAAAAAAAAAAAAAAAAAGGCGCCACGTCAGGAGCGACATTCGCCAGTTGTCAGAAACTAGGCCGAAATTCTGTACAGGCGTACGTAGCCAATATCATTACCATCCTCGACTGGTTGGAATGGATGCTTTTCGGCGATGTGGATGGTCGCCAAGCGCATTCGCTCAAGGAATGCGGAAGACCCTGGGGCCTGAGTTGTGTGCGGCTTCCCTTCGAACCCTTGCGTCCCTATCTGGGCTTAAATATTTTACACTCCGTCAGGTCCTCTCCGGGAGTTGCTATGCGGCCTCGGAACAAACGTTAAACATTTGGGGACTGACCAGGCTAACCTTTTTCGTTCCATGTCAGCGGCGTCAGGTCAAGCACCAGCAGGCCACATATGTCTGTGGTCTGTGACGCGGTACCCTCGAGCGGTAAGTACCGCCATTTTGCTTTCCAAACCCTCCCACCAGTTGCAGAACTTCATCGAGTCATGGCAGAATCTCCTTCCGGTCCCCAACGCTCGCGGCCGGCGAGTGTGACAGTCGGGAAGCCCGTGAAAGAAAAGCGGAAACGTTCACGTGTCACACCAGAACAGCTCGTTCATCTGGAACGTTTCTTTGCCGTGGACCGAAGCCCTACTGCCCCCCGCAGAAAGGAGATTAGCGACATGCTTGGGATGCAGGAACGTCAGACACAAATTTGGTTCCAGAACCGGTCAGTACCCACTTTTTCTGTAATGCTACATCTAACATATTTGCAGACGGGCCAAAGCTAAACTACAAGATGGTAAGAAGGGCCGAGGTAGCAGTACAGAAACGCCACCGGATGCGCCACCAGAGTTAGTCACTGGGTATGAAGCAGAGTTACACAACCTTCTACACGAAGACGAACGTGAGTGATTAATACTTTTCGTAAATATCTGATGACGATTGGGATTTTTTGCCAGCTGTTACCATTATCCCTTGTACCGACCTTTCTGTTGGCACTTGGCGTCGAGTCGCGACCACTCTCAGAAAGCATGACCTTCTGGCGTATCTATGCGATACCAAACGCTGTCTCACCTGGTTCATCCATTCCTCCGGATATGGGTTTAAAATGGAAATCCCTTTCGATATCATCATTGATACCGAATTCACAAATGCTGCTCCAGGATCAGGTCTCGCCTCTTTCATTCTCTCTCGACCACCAACGTTTTACCTGGAGTCGTTTTCCCCTCCCAGTCCTGGTCGAGGTACCGAACCAATTCGCCATTGGAAAAAATGTGCAGATTGGACCGAAGACCAGCAAGCTACTAAGGTTTTGAGACACAATCTCGTAGGATCTGCTGTCCAACTCGCTCATGTGCTCCGTCACCTAAACGCCCATACGTCTGGATCAGACATTCGGCTTCTTTCGCCAAACTACCACTCCCAAGAACCGTCTACAGCTGTCTTAGAAATACAGCCGCCGTTACTGGCCGCCTTTGATGGGACTGGATATCGGTATCACCCACAGGATAACGTTGATCTTCGTCAACCAGACCATACAATTCTCACCCATAAACGATCTTTCTCGCCCGTTTCTGGTCGACAGCTCATTCTTCACGATGAGTCTGTACACCTTCCCATTGCACGGCCCCCCTCAGGTGTGATTTCCGAACCTGATCCTCCTATGTATCCCGAATATCCTCGACACCCCGCTATCGAAGTCAGTCAGTCGGCTTCATATTCGAACTATCTAGAAACCGCTCTGCCACACCATATCTCCCATTCATTGCTCTCTGCTGATTGTGGTTCCTCTCGATCTTTCTCTCCTCGCGGTTCACATCAGCGACCGTATTCTGCTGGCTCAGTTCATTCGCTTCCCTACGAAGAGGATAGTAGGATGCTCTCTTTCCCTGATAGCCTTCAACCACCTGAGAGTGCTACGCCCACCTCATTTGGAACGCCATCCCCACCACTGTTGACCACTCCGTTCTACCCCGCTGGATCAGCACCTAACACGTGCATAGTAAGCACTTACGACTCAGCAATACCTGTCGTTTCGGGCATGCCTGGCATGTCCAACTCGGACACCAATTCCTAATACCCAATTACAATAGCGATTCCCTATCCAACCACAGCATGAACATCTGAACACTAAACGCTGCAACTTCCATAGTACATATTCGCAGCTTCTTCCGTTTTCCGCGCACCATTTGTTGCAACTCAACTCGTTGTATTCGGGCATATCAACTCACATCGCCAGCTTGCATACATACCTTTTATAGCTCTCTAGTAGTACCCACATCTCACTAAACTTTCGAATTAGTTCAACAATAAACACTGGATTATTGCCACTACGACGTTGACACAGAATGTTCGACAAATGCTGTCGTCTATTAAAGTGTAAAGCATAGCAGAAAAATAATAATATGAACCAAACTCGCAAGTGTCACGGTGTAGGTTCCCTAAGGCTGTAATGTACTTTCCCTGCCATGCTGGCCGGCTCTGTTTGTAAGCGTCCGACTCACGATGTTGACTACAAATGAAGGACATGGATCAATCAAACTTGGGGTCGACCTCTAATAAGTCGATACTTACATGCCTCTAAGTAGCGATCCATGCATCGTGTCAAGCACGTCTGGAGGAGGCAACTCATTGAACCACGACCAAGAGCATACCAAAAAGACACACTGGAACGTACCTCTTCTGAGCTTGTTAATGACACCCCCGGCTTCGGAACGCATTTTGCAAAGCATTTCTCAGAAGTTTTCTAAGTTATGAACATGAGATATATCTATATCGTCCAATGCATCACAAAAATGCGTACAGTGATGAGCTCTTGCGCTGTAGCAAGATTTATTTCTGCACGAATGGCGTTCACGACGGCCTCCTTCTGGGTAGTCATGTCTGTGTGTAGGACCCTTTAGATTCCCGAAGCACACCGGAAAAAACGAAGGTATACCTGTCTTATTGCTGGACGAGGACCTAAAGAAGGAGTTAGACATGTTTTTAACTGTGACCACGGTTGATAATATTCGAGAGTGGAAGGAGTTGGACAACGTCCAGGAAATGTTAGCGTCACTTGCTGAACTTTACTTCCCTTTTTAGAAATTCAATCACATATGGAGTGCCAGAGGAACCGGATTCAATGTCTGTTACCACCTCCGACTCAGGCTGGCTGAGCCTGTGAGCGACAAATATCCAATACTCCCATCATCCCAGAGGCCCTGCTAGTGACTTCGTGCTGTAGAATATGGGCGCTCGGGAGTCCGCCGCAAGGAATAGCGAAGCTCCGGACGCCGCTATACCTGATTATTATGAACTTCTTGGTGTTGAAGAATCTGCAACAACTGATGAGATCAAGGCACGTCCCACTCTTCAACTCACTCGCAAGTTTCTCAGCACTATCGTAGAAAGCGTTCAGGAAGCTCGCCCTCGTCCATCATCCCGACAAAAACAAGGATGATGTCGAGGGTGCTACGCAACGCTTCGCGTCGATTCAGCAGGCATATGAGGTGAGTTATCGAACATGACCTCAGCGAAATGAATCGTTCGCTCACGTATCCTTGATGGACAATGGCTGTAGGTTCTTAGTGACGAACAGGTATGCCGAAATATGTGAATGCACCCATTCACATCAAAGCCTGATGTCATGAGTCCAAGTAGGAACGGGCTTGGTATGACTCCCACAAATCATCGCTAGCACCGGAACCAGATGCAGAGGCTGTGTTCGAGGACATCCGAAGGGGTGCTCCACCCCCCTGCGCCCGCGATCGCGGTTTGACAGTGCGGCATTTATCTCGATTCTTCGATGCCAGTATATGGTCTGGATTTGATGACAGCCAGAATGTATGTGTCGCTTTACTCTCACGTTACTGAGACACTTTCGAGGCGTCCTCTTTTCTTTCTTCTCTAGGGATTCTTCACCCTTTATCATAACTTGTTCTCCAGGCTTGCGCACGAGGAGACTATGCTATCTGATATCGAATACCCGCACTTTGGTTACTCGACGTGGTCCTGGACGTCTCCAATGACACCATCTGAGGCTGTTAAGAATTTCTACAATGCATGGCTGAACTTTTCTACATTGAAAGAGTTCACGTGGATGGATCACTACAATACAGTAGATGCGCCTGATCGCAGAATACGAAGGTCTGTCTTTCCATTCGCATGATTATCTGAGGACCACTCTGATTCGTGTACAGGATAATGGAGAAAGAAAATAAGAAAGCACGGGATGACGCACGAAAGGAATACAACGAAACCGTAAGGGTGTGTACTAGTCCCATGGACTCTACATGTGCAGGTCAGCTCTAAGCTTGAATTTGGCAGTCCCTGGCAATGTTTGTCCGAAAACGTGACCCGCGATACAAGAGTCACCTTGTTCACCAATCACGACTTAATCAGACGAAGACCAATAACTCCTTAGCACCATCCGGCTCCAAGTCCATGCCCCGGAAGGCACCAACTAACAATACCCCCTACGTTGAGCAAGAATGGCAAAAGGTTGCCAAAGACCACCAGCACGACGACCTCGAATGGGCAGCTGCGGAAGGAGAGGATCCAGAAGAATGGCAATGTGTAGCGTGTGGGAAGTCCTTTAAAAGTGAAGCTGCCTGGGATAGTCATGAACGGAGCAAGAAGCATATGAAAGAGGTTGAGAGATTGAAAAGAGAGATTATGAAAGAAAACGAGGAACTTGGGCTATCAGGTGAAGGTTGGAATGACAATGACGAGCGGCGATATGTTGAAGTCGACGGACATGTGGATCCTCAACCGCCGCCAACACCGCGTAGCCAGGCTCAAAGCGACGATTCGGACACTGTTTCCGTGCACCTGTCCAAAACTATCGACGCCCTGGAAGATGAGTTTGTGTCAGAAGAGTTGTCAGAAGATAGGGAACAACTTCAAGTTGGTCAAATAGCTGCAGATGACGAAGGATTGGATGCGCAGCCCCCGCAGATGGTGTCAGCTCCGCGAGAGTTGACAAAGAGAGAAAAGCGAAAACTGCGAGAGGCACGCAAGATACAAGCGGTAGGAACCACGGGGAGCACTGCGCAGGTCAGTGACTTGGATTGTTGCAAGCTGTTTTTTAATCGTCGGTTAGGTCTGCAATGTCTGCAAGAAATCTTTCGACGGTCGAACTAAATTGTTTAATCATATCCGGGAAACAGGACATGCACTTGCTCATCCCGATGACAAAACATCGCAGACTAGAAAGAGTAAGAAAGGCAAGAGATAACACACTGGACTAGTACTAGATAGAGGACCTACAACCGGCAGTCGGGGAGTGATCAATACACAGCTGTACAGTGACCTTGGATCTATCCCATCAACTGTGAGACATCGTCTGGCGGGTACTTTGTCTGTGAAAACGTCAAAAGCCTGCAAGGCGATCAGTCATGGTTCAGGGGTATACAAAGTCAAGGGTACCGTTTCAGGCTCTGAATGTACTTCCGACTGACTTCGTCATTGAGTACATGTGCGACTTGATCGGTAGAAATTTTTTCTCGTGCTGAACGTTCATGGATACTGGAAAAGGGATATAAGCGGCAATCTAGCGATAACTGTAGAAGAAAATATACCCAACCATGGTTACACCTATGGGCCATGGCGCGTTGCCTATTGACAATCTGAGATAGGCATCATTGGCCTTCTGGTATTGTCGCTTCTGCATATAATGGACAATCTCAGCCATGCGAGCCAGCATGTCTGAAGGTAATGACTATTATTGACTGAGTGTCGAAGCGAAATCAACTCGCAAGCAACTGACGTACTCTGGAACGCAATGCCTTGAAGAGCGGCTTGAGATATTCCGCAGATTGAACTTGGGTTGCGGCTGCTAGCTTTCCTTGCGTAGTCCGTTTTATATGTTCTGTGAGGAGGTAAGCTTGATGAAACAAAGAGGACGTTTCTTCCGACCTGGTCTGTCGTCCATGGCTTCCTCCCATTCTTTGAGAGTGCGTTTCAACGCATAATAGATAAGCGGATACAGCCTGTCTGGGTCGGTTTTGATCAAGGCCAGGTCCAGGACGCCTGTACTAGGCTCTTCAGCGTCATCCTTCCTTTTCCCCTTGCTCTTGTTCCTGAGCTCTCGCTCTACGTTTTCAACGTCTTCCAACGCCTTCTTGAAATCATTCTGACCACTTTGACGGTCGTCCCCTTTTTCCTCGATCAGCTCCAATGCGCGTAGGCGTAGCCTCCGGTCTCTATCGGACTCGGCAAATAGCCGGATAGGTTGTCCTTTGGCACGCAGTCTGCGGATAGTCTCCTCGTTTGAGATGTTGAAAGATGATTCGGGGATTGGTGAGCTTGAATCTCGAGATTCAACAACAAGGGAATCCGACTGAGATGGCTTCCGCTTTCCATTCACATGTAAATGACATATGGGTACAACGCGGAGGATACTCACATTTTCGTCTGGCATTGCCTGCTCGGTAGCAACAACTTCAGCCTTATTCCGCGTGTCTTCCTGCACAACTCGTGCTCGCTCGTGCTTAGCCTTCTGCTCCTCTTCTTGCTTCATCCTCTCGATATCTCCTCGTCGCATGTACTTCGTTGACCGAAAGCCGGCGTCATTCTCCACAGTTTTGCGCTTCAACGCAATTTCAGCTTTGAGCGCGTCCATGATCGCAATAGTGCGGGGATAGTGGTATTGGGGATTCTGATGGGGTATTCTGACGATAGCCAAATGGCAAGTCGAATGAATGCTAAGCGGTGGCTTATATAATCCGACACAGAGTCCGTCGTGCTCCGAGTTGACCGTCTGTCATCAACGTCTGCAAGCAACCGAAATGTCTGACACCGACTTATCCAGGTGATTCACTTTTTTCCTGTTCAAGCTACTGGAAGCTCAAATTTTTCCAGCAAATACGTTCTCCAGACTGCAGGCTTCGACGGTGAGTTGTGACTCCCAGTTGAATTACTTTCACCTAACCGCCGTATCAGCCCGCTTCCCCAACACCAACCAAACGAGGCATTGGTATGAATGAGTCTTGTGGTACATGTGGCCTTACGTGCTCATGCGCGGGCATAGCTTCCAAAACTACACCGATTACTTCAAGTGTGTCGCTGCCAAAGGGGAAGATTATGCACCCTGCAAACAGTTCAAGAGGGCGTACAACTCTCTCTGTCCAAGTAAGTGCTTTGGGCCGCTTTGTGGTGTCTCGTTTCCTCATTTCTTTGTAGATGAATGGGTATGGTGCAAACACTGCAATACTATTCCACCACTGAGTGTCTTCCGCAGATAGCCAGATTCGACGAGCAGAGAGAGAATGGGACGTTCCCTGCCTCCTTGGAGCCTTGATAGACACATAACTCGTCTTGCCGCCGTTAATTATAAATAGTAGAGCGTTGTCGAGAAATATTCTTTGCTATCGGAGGATTGCTCTTGAAGCTTGAAGCTTGAAGCGCGACGCCCCTCTAGCAATTCGACGGATTTGGTATATGGATCAGAACAGAGAATTGAACGACCGACTGGGAGTGACAATTCATGAATCATAGGACAGTACGACTTCACAACGAACTCGTAGCTCGGCCACTCTTCGTGCATCTCGTCGGCTATTCCTGCACTAGACTCGACCCACGATGGACAACGTCAATCTCAATGCTTTTACTGAAAATGCAGCGAGACTTGGTATGCGCATTCAAGAGACCTTCAGCGAACACACCCGTGATCTCTCCATAACACGCGGTGGAGCATCCATCTTCGACATGCCAGATGACAAGGTGAAGAACATTGGCAAACAGCTCGACTCGAGCAGCGACAGGGAGAAGCTTGACGCCATGAAGCGACTCATAGCCGTAAGTGCATACCTAGAAGAACGCCGTCCAGACCAACAGCACATTGTGCAATAGCTCATTTCCAAAGGTCGCGATGTCTCAAATTACTTCCCCCAAGTCGTCAAGAACGTCGCCTCGCAGAACCTCGAGATCAGAAAGCTTGTCTATATCTACCTCCTGCGTTATGCCGAACACGAACCCGATCTCGCCCTGCTCTCAATCAACACCTTTCAAAAGGACCTGGCTGACTCCAGCCCACTTATTCGCGCCATGGCGCTGCGTGTCTTGAGTGGCATCAAAGTTCCAATGATATGCGGTCTGGTAGTTCTTGCGATCAAAAAATGTGCAGCAGATCTCAGTCCATACGTTCGTAAGGCAGCCGCTCTCGCAATACCAAAGGTCTTCCAGTACGCATCATAATCGTTTGTTTTCTCTAGACCAGTCCATGAATATCTATTAGATTAGATGCCACACAACAACCTGCTCTGATACCCGTCATAACTACTCTTCTCCGCGATCGATCCCCCCTCTCAATAGGCAGCGCAGTCATTGCATTTGAGTCCGTTTGTCCAACGCGACTAGATCTCCTGCATCAGCAATATAGACGTCTGTGCAAGATTCTGATAGATGTGGATGAGTGGGGACAAGTCTATCTCCTCAATCTTCTGCTCAGATATGCGCGCACGATGTTACCTAAACCAACCGTCTCGCCGGATGGCGAGCCCATGGAGGAAGAAGTTGATGCTGACCTTCAGCTCCTCCTTGCATCATCAGAGCCCCTTTTCCAGTCCAAGAACCCGGCAGTGCGTCTTCCATTTATCCCCACTGCCGTATCTCTGGTTCACATATCCCTAGGTAGTGCTTGCTGTTGTGCGCATCTTCTACTATACAGGTCCCCCATCATCTACCAGCAAAATTGCGAACCCCCTACTTCGCATTATGCACGTATCGCGAGAAGTCGAACGCGTGGTCCTTGCGTATTTATTGATTATCACACGTGCGCATCCGGTGAGTATTCATGTTTGACGTTGGGGCATAACTCATTATTGCTTGATAGCAACTGTTCTCAACGAAATACCTGCGATTTTTAGTGCGCACAGACGATCCTTTGCAAGTGAAGAGAGACAAGATCAAAGTCATGCTGAACCTCTGCGACGTAGATAATTACCAAGCGCTCCTTCGCGAGTTTATCGTGTGTTCCGGTTCCAAAATGCTGCCTTCCTCGATCAGTATCTAATCCGGAGTCATTTTTAGGATTGTGCTGAAGATGTGGATGATGTTGTGGTAGGAGATGCAATTCACGCCGTTGGTCGATGCGCAAGAGTAATTCCGTCATGTACGCCACAATGTCTCTCAGCCCTCATGATTATGATCAAGAGCAGACATGGTATGTGATCTGTCGTACTCTGATCTCTACTAAACAGTCATCAGATATTGTCGTCAGCAATGCCGTTTTAGTCTTGAAGGCTCTCATTCAGAACCAACTTCTTATTGGTCCTTCTGCACCCGCATCGTCGCAGTCGCCACTCACCATAATTTCGCTTCTTGCCCGACGGATAGATGACATTAAGCACCCCCAAGCGCGTGCTTGTGTTCTCTGGCTGGTAGGTCAGTACAGCGCAGCGCCAGGAATAAACTCCGTAATAGAAGGTGTCGCCGATTGGGCACCGGACGTCTTGCGGAAATCTTCCAAGTCTTTCAACACAGAGGTATTTGCAATTCTTCGCTACTCCTGTCAGTACTCATAAACCCCCACTAGGGACTGCTTGTGAAGCTTCAAACTCTCACTCTCGCTGCCAAACTTTTTCTGCTGTGTCCAACGGACCAGAGACTGAGTCTGCCTTGTCGCCACGTGTTGTCTCTCGGCAAATATGACCTAAACTACGACGTCCGGGACCGAACCCGTATGCTTAATTCGCTTCTCGTTGGCGTATTGCCAACGATCGAGGGCGGAGTGACAGAAGAACAAAGTGGTGTCATACTACGACGAGAACAAGTTATGAAGGTTTTGTTCGATGGGAAGGCTGGCGTCGTCGAAGAGAGTGAGGAGACCCTAGGTGCGTTGTTGGTGGGAGCTCATACATGATTCTAACGTTTAGTGGTCAGGCCACCACCGCCTACCGATTGGCTCCCTTGGCATTGTCACAGGGAGGGCTACACTTGGCGATAGCATCCTCCCAGAATGGCTGGAAGGAGGAATTGACCCTTCGCTCCGACAGAACGAAGAGGACGCCCTCCCGGTGGGACCGCCTCCTCAAGCATTCGGTTCGGCAAGTTCTACAGCACCAAAGACACTGGGATCGGCGGGTGTCACACCTGTCGTGCTCACTCCTACAGGCAACTCAACGCCAGTACGCGAAGCGAAGGAAACCTGGAGGGATTTGGATAAATTTTATGCGAGTGACAAGGACAAGAAAGATTCCGATAGCAGTTCTGAAGAAGAGAGCGATGGGAATTGGGAGGAAGACAATGATGCACACGACAGCGAAGAGACTCAAGATGATGCTGTGGACTACGAGAGTAGCGAGGAGGATGGGCAGGAGGGAACAGACGGGAGCAGTGCAAAGATGCAACAATGACACCGATTGTCGCATAGCAAGACTATTCTACAGCACAGCGTCATCAGGAAGTTGATAATATAGTGGCTAGAAAAGAGTTCATTGTGCATTTAGCAGGATTGATGGCATTGTGTACGCACGGTGTTGAACACATGGTAGTAGTGGCCATTTACGCCCCCTTCGTGCTCATTACCATAGTACTCCATCGGGAACCACTTTCGAGTGGTAAGTGGAGTGTACGATACGAGGCAAGGAAGACATACATGATATTCCGGAATATCCTCCTTCCATGAACGTAGAAGACGCGACTGCTCTGTTTGATTAGTGAGGACAAAGCCGTGTTTTGGGAGGACAAATTGTCCAATCTGGAGCTCCGTGTCTGTGACGATACCACGGGATACCCTCACATAGGCAGTGCGGTACAAACCCCGGTATAGGATATATTCGCACCTATGACAGGGTGCCTCAGTTGGCGATTTCCCATGAGCAATGAGTCTACGTACCACCTGTCCAAATCTTCTGGATCAATATCATACACAACCCCATCATTCACGAGGATGTCATATGGAGCGGCTTTGTCGCCTTTCAGCCTCCAGTCGAAGACTAGTTAGTAAAAGATACATACGTCTGGGCGCCAGAGGCTTGCTGACTACGTATCCCAAGAACACCACTGGTCGAGGGTATGACGCAGCCATAATGCGTGCCAACTCTTTACTTTGCAATTCTCTATCCAGGGGGTCTTCCTCTGGAGACACAAGAAAAGGGTGAGCTTCTTGACGGCACGTGGATGCTATGTGACGTAGACATACCCTGACCATTATGTGACACAACTACCGTGATCTCCGTGCCGTGTACGTCGAGAACAGCTTCAATGGCCGGAGCAAGCTCACCATGAGGTGACGGAAGCAGATGGTGATACGAATGTATAATGGGGAACTGAAAGCATCTTGGTCAATCTTCTAGTCGCGCCTTTCGAGTACGGGCACCTACTTTGGACAATAAGGCTGCTCCCCATGTATGCATGTTGGGACCTGGACCTAGGTCAACATACTAGGAAAGACATTGAGGTAATCGTCGCCAGAACAAGTATCGAACTCACATAACCCAACTCCTCGGCAGCAACACGAGTCCTGATCGGCGTATCACTTTTGCAATCCGTTCAACTGATAAGCTTTACAACTCACAGGTCGCGATTCCCATACACCGTCCGCTAATCGCACATATTTCAGTCGTGCTCGCAAAATGACAGCATCAGCACTCACATGCAGATCTGTCTCCAGCAAGCCGACGACATCAACCTGCATATCCCTGTCAAAGTCCAAATCAGAGTCGTCATACATGATCTGATTCCTCTGACAACAAGATTGGCAACACACCTGATTACATCTCGTATGCGACGCTGACTGTCATGTCCCACGTTGTCAATCCCGAAATGAATGGTCCAGATACCGGCATTGAAGATCCTTGTCCCAGGTTTGAACGGTCTCGGACCCATAGCGGGCCAACGGAGGAGTGTGACCAGAACAGAAGCGAGGGATAAAAGACACAGGATCGCGGGGACTTGGGTACGTGTTGAACTCGGGATACGAAGAAAGGAGTTGGGCCTGGTCGATGCTCCGAACGGCGAGCGGAATGCGAGGGAAATAGCAGCCAGCTGTGCGGCGAGGACCCTGGCGAATAGTGTTGGACACGAGACAAGAAAAATGCAAGAGGTACGTACAAGTCAGTTCTCTCCCGCAAGTAGGAGCCCCCAGGAACAAAGGCATACGCAACGGTCCACATATTTGCGAGATAGAACAGGATAGCGACAAAGAACGCCATAAAGTGTCTTCTGCCCACTTTATCACCATTCCACGCGGAAGATTGTGACAAGACCGCAGGGAGAATTGACATGCAGAAGATTGCAAAGTTCAATCCACCTAGAAAACCTGTCCAATCCCGGAAGCGGTACATCATAAATGCGCTTGCACAACCGTATGCAAACCACAAAGGATGGCTAAGTAATGCAGAAGAAGTTGAAGTTGGAAGGACGGCCGGGATGAATAGACCGAGGGATTGCGCAAATAAAGTGATGGACCCATGTAAATGTGGCAGGGGTCCTCTGGGCTGTCCATCCTGGTATCCGGTCCATGACCAAGCGATAATAGTGCTAGAGTCAGTGAACATACAATGCAATGTGAAAAACAACGACCCCAGTGCAATTGACGAAGCTATCCAATTCCGTGGGGTGTCCTTTGCATTGCTCGACGCATCCTTCGGTCCACCTAATTTTGTTTCCTTGATAGGAGGGATAGACGGACGGGTGGCTAGTTCTAGGGTAGCACAGACAGCAATCACCATGCCGGTCATGTTGTAACCACCCGTCTCTCCGTTCAACATCGGCCAGACTGCAACGCACAAATCAAATCACGTGAGTTGTGAGACCCGTTAGTCATATACATACCTGGATTGTTCGAGTGGTTGACGTGCTTGGACAGGGACGATAGTATCAATCCTAAACCCAAGACTGGACATCGATTTGAACATTGCTTGTGCTTTTGTCATGACAATAAAAGAAACGTACGGATTCCCTGGTATGCATCATCTCCTACAGTCCAATCTGCTGCCTGACTCAGAAGAACAGCTATGTTGGCCCCGATGACGGCCCAGAGTCGCTCCAAGGGACCATCGATCTTGTATGCCGCCAGCCCAATCAGGGAAAACATCCTTAATGTCACTCTGCCCCATCTTGTCACTGCCCAGTTGCGGAGAGGCGTTATCCCGAGTAAAGTCGGGGTGAGATAGATGAACAACGCTGCTTCTGCGCCAGAGAGACCGAGTTCCCAGACAGAGAAGTAAAACAGCGTCGTAAGCAGAGAGGTTACGATAGACCAAAATAGGTACGCTAATCGTGTTCAAGGGTTTGAAGTGCCCAAATTGACAGCGCAGAATCGGCTTTCAGATTGTTGTTCCAAGGAGAGATGAACCTCACTACTCACACAAGTAAACATCAGTCGCGAAGCTCAGCCACGGTCTTGACGCGAGGTCCGTCAAGAAAGTCAGCTGTCTCCAGCCTCTAGAAGTAAGTCCTCCAGCCCGAGTATCAGATTTAGGTTTGTCTGAGGCAAGAGTTGCTTGAGTCTTGACATCGACAGCCGTTGATAGGACTTTGTGATTCAGCTTGGGCGTGTCATCACGAACAGACATCGGCTTATTGTCATGGGGATGAAGCAGGGGTCTATTCATATGGCAACGTCAGATTATAATTAGACAAGGTGATGCAGTTGATTATACATGTTTTTATGCTCGGTACTGGAGTCAAGTGATAAGCCTACAGCAATCTACGAACGGGGTAAGCGCAAATAGGAAAGGTAGAATCCAAATTTCCTTGCCTGCAAGTTACAATGTTTGAAGTCCGCTGCCGAAATTGAGTCATAGAATACGTCCAAGAAGATGAGCCCCCATTCGAAGAAAGCGTATCTTGTATACGCTACGCGAGAGTGAGTTTAGCTGAATGACAGAGAAATAGAGCCGTACCTCCAGGTATGCTCTGTACTTTATGTTGGATGAAGAAGTACACCAAAGGAATGATTGTCGCAAAGAAACTAGATCGAATGTCAGCGACATTCCACGCTGATTCGCGAGAATACTTGCGCTGTTGCGACGAATTGCCTGCAAGGGTGGGATCAAAATAGACCGACAGGAGGTGAATAGCAACACTGACCGTCTCTGCCTTACTTGGACATGGTTAGCAGGGGTATTCATGATTCCTCCTAGCATCCACGGCACATTGCACACAATATACAACACCATAAGCACATCATGGACATCGTGGTCATCATTTGACGTGATATACACCCATCCTCCGCATGCGAGTGTGCGTACGATGCCGGCAAGGAAAACCCAACGCGGTAAGGCAGAATGAGACGTGCGGGTGATGAAGTACTGTAAAAATACGAGAGCGAGACGGGGACCGCTCGTTATTGCGATGAGGATCTGGAAGACATTGCGCTCTGGGTACCAGTCGCCGATACTACAAACGCACATGAGCTAAACAGTGTATGTCGAGAGCTGACGAAACCCACTGACGTCGCAGAGACGGAAGGAAACCATTCTTCAGGATATCCTGCGATGCCATTCTTCACGATTTTCTTGTAGTGAAATGCACAACCGAGGAGGAGGGCGGTGGCAAATGCAGAGAACGCGAGGTACGTGTGGGCAGCAGCGACCTGAGACGCGCTGATGAGGAGAGGGCCGGCTTTTCGGTTGACAGTGGTCGGTGTCGAGTGTTTGGTGCGACCCGACATGGCCAACTTGGTGTTCAACTCGTTCTTGCCGTTGTCGTGTTCGAGGTTGGCGTGTGTACTGTATTTACATAGTCATGACTCACGAGCGCCCATCATTAAATACCTAATTCGTAGCGCCAATATTATTAGCTAGGTATCGGGCATCTGCTAATCATGCCAGGGCAGAAGATACCCTACATACCCATCACTGTTTTCACTGGATTTCTGGGGGCGGGAAAAACATCCATCATCCTCTCTTTACTTCCCAAACTTCCCAAAGATTACAAGGTCGTGCTCCTGAAGAACGAGTTTGGAGACATCGAAGGTGGGAGTCCACCACCACCGCCAGGCAGGGTCATCCTCATTATCGCAAACAGTTGACAGTCAGCTTGCAAAGCAGTCCAGTTTAGCAGCTGTCAGCGAAATTCTCAATGGTTGCATGTGCGTATTGTAATCCTGCGCCTTTACGCTGCGTTAATGACCGGCGCCCAGGTGCTGTGTTCTTGTGGGTCAGATGAAGAATGCCCTCTTGGAGATCAGAGGTAGGCACCGATGTCATGCCAGGGAAGAGTTAAGATCATCCGACCCGTGTCTATCCTAGATAAATTTCGTCCGGACCGCATCATCATAGAGTGCAGGTACTAGCGATAAGTTGGATTGAAGGTTTCGCCCACGCTGACCCCACCAGTGGTTCTGCTTTCCCTGCCACCCTTGCGTTCCAGATCCGTGAACTAGAGCGCGAAACAAACGATGACATCAAACTAGACGCGATCGTTACCGTCATAGACGCGGAGAACTTTTCCGGCTACGAAGATACATCACCTACAGCCAAGATGCAAGCGAGCTACTCGGACATCATACTCATTGTGAGTGCCTTGTCGACGATGCGGATTCGATGACCTTTTCGGGGCTGCTAGAATAAATGGGAGCACGTTGACGACAGAGCACTCGACCTCGTGCTTGATCACCTCAATACCCTGAATGATTCGACTCCGAAGATTAGATGTAATGGAGGCGACGGCGTGGATCCCAATCTGCTCTTTGGGGTCGATACCAAACTATTTCTGGACTTGCAACATGAAACGAGCATTCCTGGAGAAGCTATCCACCACGATGAAGTCCAGACTGTCACGCTTTCCAGGTGCTCCGGAACATCACGAGTTGCGGGTCATCTCTGCCATGACCCGACCTGCAACGATAGCCATCTACTCAAGGCTGCCGCGTGTGGAGGCGAAGAAGGAGCCAGCGCCATCGATGAAGGACTACTCCGGGACACGCTTGGGGGGGTATCGAAAGAGACGGTGTGGAGAATCAAAGGATTCGTGCGCCTAGAAGGCGGGGTCTACATCCTGAATTGGGCCTTTGGAAGGTATGAGCTGACGCCGTGTGGCAGGGACGAGGATCCCGCCAAGGGCTATGCTGTCCGCCTGACGGTGATGGGTGAGCGAGGTGAGGTGAAACGCTCAATAAGAAAGTTTAGTAGTATATTGGGGGTGGAGACTTCCTAATCATGTTTGAGATAAGATAAGGAAAGTGACATATCATATACCTAATTGAGCTACCGAACTTTTCTCCAATGAGAGTCTCTCCATTATGTTTTCCTACCTCTTCAGTTCAGGTATGCAACACGTCCTTGCTCAATCTTTAGCGTTCTCTCATCACGTTTTTTCCCCACATAGCGTCCTCATTCCGCTGCTTCCCCATCTTTGCCGCCGCAAAGGATCATGAGCGCGCACTGACCATCTCGTCGGAATGCGTAGATTGGCTGCCACGGCCGCGTTCGCCTGATCCGTTTGAACCACTACCCCTGGGACAGAGCCAGGAAAATACTCGTTCACGCGAGATATGCGAAGTACTCTCCACCAACGACCTCTACCACATCCTCGGCGTCCCCCGTTCCCCGGTCATCGACAGACTGACCCTCAGACGGGCTTATCTCTCGCGTAGCAAAGCGTGTCACCCAGAGTTCGTTTCTTTTCTCCTTTTTGTTATTTTTCTCGGTTTTTAACGTACGCGCAGCAAGTGCCCCGGAAACCCAGATGCAACGCACGCGTTCCAAAAAGTCTCCATAGCCTATGGCGTGCTCTCGGACCCTTCTCTAAAACGAATGTACGACGCCCGTCCGAGCGACGACCAATCCGATTTCCTGCATTCACATCCCTACGGGCACGCAGACGAAACCCTCAAAGGCGTTCTCCTCGGCATCATTAGCGACTACCTGGACGGTAACCTCGAAGTGATACGCACGTTGCTTCGTAAGTACACAGACGCTAGCCCTCCATCGACTTCACCCCTGACCTCCGTCTTCCGTCTCCCAGAAGCCGTCAGCGACCTCAGCCCGTCCCTCAAGCTTAGCGACGACGGCATCAATTCTGTTCTTTCGGTCCTCCAAAACATACGTGGTCGTGTCCTCAGTAAGTCCCCACTACTCCTAACACCCCTGCGTTACCCAACTCGGATCTGACCATACCGACCGACAAGCTTGCCGCGCTTGTATCCTCACCCTGCACTCTGAACTCATCCGCGTCCTCGAACTCCAGTACGCCTTCCGCCAACTTCCCTACCTCGACATCACGAGCCGCTCCCGATTAACCATCCAACTTACTCGCATTACCCTTTCACTCCCCGTTACTCTGGAAAAAGCCATTCAAGACGCCCAAGAGGATGTGTTTGCCGATGGTCGGAGGAACACGACAGACGGCAGGGACAGCGAGCGCGACAAGGCGGCACTGTTGCCAAAGCATGTCGTACTCCTCATCAGGGGCATCGACGTGATCCTGGACAAGATGGAACGCATTTTGGGATAGGCTGGGGTTTACCCTGTCCCCATTGCATCCTTGCCCCACATACATTCATTAACCTTTTAGTACGTCCAACTGCTTTCCGACCTTTAGTCTTCCGACTATCTGTATTTCCTTCACGTCATTTGGATCTCTCCCACTGTATTCCATAGACACGACGCTCTAGTTCTCCATTACAACGATGCATTTGTTCATGTCCAGAAACGTTACTGATCTTCTCACACGGACAATGTTCTTGGGGCTTGGATGTCGTGCTGTACTATGACTCGAGTTACCTCCTAAGAATTGGTCCAGGTTACATGATTAATCAAGCAGTCTCGTTAAAAGAATCATAGGCTATGGTCTGCGAGTTGGCGTTGAAGATCAGGGGTGCGATGAAGAAAGCGGAGATAGCACACGAACAAAGATGGGAAAGGAATCGAGATTGGCAGCGTATAAAGAGAAATAAGAAACGACGAAGAAGGGCCTGTTGCAGAACGTACTGTACAAGGACTGTCCGCGGCGGGTCGAGAAAGGAGATCAGAAAACTCGCACACCGAAACTAGCGATGAAGAGAACAAAACCAAGAAACCTCGGGAAGGAGTAACGACAACATTCAGACTCTGTTAATACTGTGTATTCCTCTGATTCTACAAAACACGGGGGAAAAAATGCCGCAAACCGGTGCATCAGCGAAGACGAGATAATCTCTGCGAAGCACTTACAACGTTCATCCAGATCGCACCCGTATGGCCGTTGGCCGGGACGCTTGCTGGCACGATTTCTTCCAGCATGTAAGAGTCTTGTGATGGCTGACACCCATAAGACCCATTCGACCCGTTAGGTTGTGCAGCGGCGGCTGCCAACAATTGGGTATAGTCTCCACCGCTACTTTCACTGCTTACGTTCCCACCTTCGTTCGGCATAGGCCCTTGCGGGTTATTTATGGAACCCATCGGGTTCTCGGGATAGAAAGGGTAGAACAAGCCAGTTGGGATCTCCGCGAGTTTATCTCCACCAGCCCTTGGTGAGACCTGCGGACCGACGTTCTTCACAGGCGTGGTGCTTTGGGAACCCGTCCGCGATCCGTAAACCACAGTGCCACTAATGTTCGCCTCGGACTGGTACGACGGATGAGCCAGGGTTGGCGTCTTTTGTTGTTGTTGTTGCTGTAAGTGTAACTGTCGGGGAGACGGCATTGACGGAGAGCCCAAGATAACATTTTCGGTGTCCCACTCAAGTTCAGAGAGTAAAACAGGGTCTTTGGGGGGGCCAACGGAATGAAGGTCTACATTGAGAACCTTTTCGGCAAGCTTGGAAATGAGAGGGTGACCACCATTCAAATCTTTCCGCTCCCAGCGCCACCGGAATCGAGGTAACATGTCGAGAGCCATCCAAACGTCTTCAATCATGACTTGTCGTGACAACCGTTCACAATGTGACATGTGACCATACAGAATGACCATGGCTGCAATGTGGAGTGGGATCGGAGAGACAAAGAACGCAATGTCAGGGAATCGAATGAGCTGATTGTGTACGATGATGATGTTGTGCGAGGTGACGATGGCTGGCCAGGGATGAGTGTTTTGGGAAGGAGCAGAGAATTGTTGCTTACCATCAACGAGCGCCCTCGAGCGATGCAAGTAATCGAGCTCCTTCAAGCTAAATAGTGCTCTCAGCAGCAATATTCTTGATATTCCAATCTTGAGTAGGGTGAGCCCCTGGTCCTCCGTAATACCTCGAACGAGCTCTTGTCTCTTTTCCAATGGCCAATCTTCAGTCCCGCCAAAGTAGTACTTGTAATTCTCTGGCAATTGTCTTCGGAACTCCATCATACTCTTGATAATCCGAGTTGCATGTCGCATCACGGCATCTACGCTCTTGTTTGAAGGGGCATAAAGGGAATTGATGATGTCAGCCTGGATCTCGGCAATAGGATGGGATAGCAAAAAGTGCTCGGAGTAATCCACATGCTGGCCTGTCAGAGGTCGAGAAGGGTGCGGCGTGTTTGAATCAGAGGGGGCAATAGCGAGGGGTCTGCCGAGGAGGATGGACGTCCCGCGATCATGGACCATGACAATGCCCCACAATCGAATCCGTAGTTGTGCTTCCTCCTCCGTAAAAATGTTGCTCTGCGACATGGGATCGTGGTGAAGACCTAACTCGATGGATAACCGAACGAGACTGCCAACAAGACGCCATAGGGAACGACCTTGTCGCTGCATGGGTGTCCTCAGGATACTACGAATGTTCTGAGGATGCGAAGAGCTCACCTCTGTGTACAGATACCATTGCAACAATATCAGGGCCTGGAGGCTCGAAATGGTAACACGGAGATGAGGCTTGACGGCCAGGGCGCGCTCAAAGAATTCATAGTGTTCGGGCCATTCATTTGGCAGGAGTTTCTTGGTAGAAATTGGGGTATCGCCGGGGGACTTGACACCATTGTCGACGAGGGTGGCCTTGTGATTGAGGTCGCTCAAGGTACCAAGAGCGAGGATGAGATACATGCTACAAACATAGCCCGGATCATGTTGGATGTTTTGCATATCGTAGAGTGAGTTGAGCCGGCTTTCAAAATCAGACCGGAAAAATACCGGTCGGTGGAAGTTGAGATGAGAAAAGTAGACGTCGACGATTCTGTTAACCATTTTGCGGTCTTTCGGCAACCAAATGGTAAGTTTGGAGATCGATGGAGATGGAGTACCGGCGTTTGAAGTTGGGACGGAAATAGAGAACCAGGCAGCGGGATCACGGGGGGGAGAAGCCTCGGTAATGTTCTGATCACGACCGGATGTAAGACCACTAGAACCAACAGCGAGATCCTCTCTATCATTTTGAGCTGCAAGTTGACTTTCACTCATGATGAGGGGGTGTACACCAAAACTCTTGGCGATAGCCTGGATGATGAGGTCATCATTAATGTGACACAGGGTGAAGGAGCGAGGAGTGCGTACAGGAGTGTCCGACATGTCGAGAGACTGAGGATCCTGACCCTTGACCTCGAGAGAAGAAGAAGGTGGTGGTGGAGGTGGTGGTGGTGGTGGTGGTGGTGGAAGTTGGTGGGGAGGCTGGATGTGCTGGGGGGGAGGGGGGAAGCCGGGATGCATGTGGGGAGCATAGGTTCCAGGAGGGCCGGGAATGGGAATGTGGGGAGGATAAGGGCCATATATTGGAACACCGGGGTGAGGGTAGCCAGGGGGGACGAGGGGAGGGTAATAGGGAGAGCCGGGCGGGGGGGGATTGGAATGCTGGAACTGGGAGTTCTGGAAATCGGGGGGAGGCTGGAGCGGGCCGTCGAGGTCTATGCCCTCGCGAACACAGATATCATCGAGATTGGCGAGATTGAAACCAGGGAGACGGCGTTTAAGGAGGGCATCGCAAAGGGCGATTTGGCGCTCGATAAACTCAGTATGGCCACGGAGGGTGAGGGTCTGTCTGTGTCTGTCCTCTTGCTGGCAGGGTACGCCTGCGGTCGCGCAGGCGGTACATTTGGGATGCTTCGAGTCGCACTTGGATGAAAGTGAGACAGGCGAACGGAGATTTGCGGTCGGTGACTACCGACGGGACTTGCCTTAATTTTCTTACTCCTGCAGCGTGCGCAAGCCTCATGGGAGCGTCTGAGACGTCTTGGCTCTGAGGGAGAGGTGACATCGTCTTGGGGAGAGTCTGGTTTTCTGCGTTTCTTGGGGGGCTGGGAAGGCGCTTGCTGGGGCTGAGACTGCTGTTGCTGTTGCTGCTGTAATTGTTGTTGCTGCTGTTGTTGTTGTTGCTGAGAGGGTTGAGAGGGACGCTGGTCCATGTGTAGAGCGGTGTGGAGGGAGATGGAGTCCGAGTGTGGAGGGAGGATGTGTGTCATCGCTGATTGCCCAGTGTCGCTGCCCCCAGCGGGCCATGTCCCCTCTCCTTTGTCGAAAAATCACGTGATGTAAAATATCATTTATTTATTTATTAAACTTAAATTATTTACCATGTAAAACCTTCCTCGCCTCGACCACCATGCTCCACCACTCAAACACGTCCGAGTACACCCTCGACACCGTGCGCGACACCGACCCTCTCCTACAGCACTCCTCCTCCTTCTATGGCTCCGCAGATTCCACCCAACGTCCCTCCTCTTCCCGCCTCCTCCTCTCCGCTGCCCTCCGCATGGCCGCCCTCTTCTTCGTTTCCACCTTCGTTCTCGGCGGCACTCTCTTCCTCGCTCTCCCCACCCTCCATCCGTGTGTTGCCTTCTCTCCCCATTCTTCCCTTCTCACCCCCCTTCTAGCGATGATCGTCCTCTGCTCCACATACCCAAATCATTCGATGATCTCAAGGCCCTCAACGGTCTTCTAAAGAAGTACCGTGATATCTACCCGGAGCGCATCCTCGTCTGTTATGTCATCACCTATCTATTGTATGTCCTTCCCCCCTTCCCCTCCCTTGTCCTGACTTTCCCTATATAGCCTTCAGGCTTTCTCTCTCCCAGGCTCCATGTACCTCTCCATCCTCGGTGGTGCAGTCTGGGGCGTCCCCGTCGCCCTCCCCGTCGCCTGCACCTGCGTTGCAACAGGCGCTACACTCTGTTATCTCATCAGTGCTGCCTTTGGCCCCGCCCTCCTCACCGTTCCCAGGTGGAAGGCTCGTCTCGACATATGGTCCGAGAAGCTTTGCCAACAGCGAGACAACATTATCTCTTTCCTCATCGTCCTCCGCATCGCACCATTCCCCCCACACTGGGTCATCAACATCGTCTGTCCCCACGTCGGCATTGGTCTCCTTCCGTTTTGGTTCAGCACTTGGCTCGGTGTCTTTGGTGTCACTGTCATACATACAACCATTGGCGGTGGTCTCGATGAAATGACGTCTGCCGCCGATTTCCATCTCTTTTCCTGGAAAAACTTTCTCCTCTTGTCCGCTGTCGTCGTCGGAGTCTTGATACCCGTCGGCCTACGTTACTATTTCAAGCGCGAGGTAGCATCTGCCACAGCCGTCGAAAGTGCTGACCTACCAGAGGAATTACCCCAAGACGGCGATGACCACATTCTTGCCGTCGGCCCTCTCCCGCTTTCGAAGAAACCCACGTCCCCCGAAGTGGCAAGTATTTATGCCAGCAAAGATAATAGCTTCTATGCCGATCAACAACTCGAACAAGATGAAGACGTTGACGATGACGACGACGACAACGACGAAGATATTATATTAGAGGCAGGACCAGCCATCGTGATTAAATCATCACAAGACGGGAGCAGCTCGGGAAGCGCCGCTCACTGACATCCTATCTACACCTTATTAGAAACGATCCACATTTTGTCATGTATTCGCCACTACATATTGTATCGATCACTATCTACGGTATTTTACTGTTAAAACATCGATTGCGATCCAGATGTCGACTACGAATGTTCGCCTTTGTGAGTCTTCCTGTGTGGCTGCGCTCCAGAATTGGCCTATAGGTCTGCGTTCCATACCCTACTGAACTCGAAACTACTGTCAGTACTTCTGTCGTTCCGACATTTCATATGACTTAACCCAGGACTGACCAGCAGCTAGCTTCCAGCCGTCAGTACTTCAGTTCCCACATGCTACATGATACCAGACGATCGTAATACACCTGACGAAGATCCTCCCAACCAAACGCCACTTGCAAATGTGTCCACTCAATCACCTACGGCGAGAAAGACGGTACTTCCAGGCGCAAAGTCAGGATCGTCCTCAGGGTTCCCCAAATCATATTCCATGACACCTCCGTCTGACGTCCCTCCGCGCCCCTCCACCGCACCACCTCAGCCGTCCTCCAACACGATCAAAGGGAAAGAGCCACAGACTGACCTGCAAACTCGTACGACACTTGTATCTAATCTTCGTGCACGCAATCTCCTCCTTCAAAAAGCGATCTCCCACATCGACGATGCCGTCCTCCATCTAATGGCTGCCCGATCCGGCATCCCTAGTTCCAAGATACAACAAGTACGCGGCGAAGCGAGGAACAGGAAAGATTTGCTAGATAGAGTTGACAGAGCTATCAAGATGGCCCAGAATGGTGAACTACATGAAGAGAGTCGGGGCGTTAGGTCAGGGGCAAGCGGTGAGAGGTATGCTAGTACCCCCTCTCTTGGTCAACGTAAAACGATGTTAATCGATTCATGAAAGGCCGTCCACGGAGTCTGGGCCCGCTGACTCACTTCAGGCCGGTGCGCTTTCTGGAACAGCGTCGCTTGCCCCTCAAAACGTTATTCATACACTTCCCTCTGACGCTTCCTTGGACACGCCACAACTCCGCCGATCGTCCTCTCAACCCCAGTTGGGTCCTTCTGCGGGGCACCCACAAGTCCCCACGAAGATCTACACGCTCCCCGAACTTACAGAACGTCGGAAAGTTCTTCAGGATTCGATTGAGTCCTGGCAAAATTTCGCTGCAGAATTGCGTGCCGCTCAACCGTACCTCGAGGCTCAAGCGCGGTCTGTTCCCGGCCTGCCCGATGCTGTGTTAACTCAGGCATCTACTGCAACCACTACACATTCGACCCAAGCTCAAGAGCCTTCGTGGTCAGTCAGGTACCAAAAAGCGCAGTTTGAGATAAAGCGCCGCGAAGACCTGTTACTCCGGCTAAACCAAGCCATCGCTCAGGTCTCACACCCAACCCCAGAACAGGAACAATTTGCCGCCCTCGCATCATATATCCCTCCTGCGCTGGACAAGCCCCGTTTTGATGCAGCGTATGCTCATTTTTGCCAGGGGAAGTCTCTTCAAATGAATACGACCATCGTTATGCCGGATGTGAACAGACCCGTAATCGATGTATACTCATTGCATGTCGCTATCATGCAAGAAGGAAGTTTTGCCAGGGTTGGTCGTCGAGTTGCTTTATTTCGTCGTGCCTCATGATAAGCTTTGACTATCGTAGGTATCAGTCCGTAAATCTTGGGACGTGGTCGCAGCGCGTCTCGGGTTCATCCATACGGCTGCAACGGCGACCGAGCCGGCCAGGTCCTCTCCCGAGATAGCCGTCCATCTAGAGAAAGCATACAGAGACCGCCTCCAGCAATTTGACCATCTCTACGTGAGTTCCGTCATCGAGACCGTCCGAAAGCGGATCGCAGAGCAACAGAGGAAGCCTTGACTGAAAGTCGTGGCTGTTGGAAGGATTGTCGCGCCACCCTAACGCAGTGCCCTTGTTCACTTGACGGACATGGACAGGCTCCAGTCCCTGTTTTAGAAGCTTGTCGACTTTTTTTTTTTTTTGTTTAACTAGGACCAACATCATTTACACCCGCGGCCATTTCAAAAAGACAGTGGATCATCATTATTCGCAGATTTAAACCATACATAACATCATTCACAACTCGGTCTGTTCACGTCCATGCTACTATTCATACCCATACCCAGTCGTACGCCATGCACCATGTTCCGTACAGGCCTCGACGGTGCACTTGAGCAACAAGGTTACTGGTTTGGCAATGTCGCTCCCACTAGATGCTCGTGGAAGCCAGAAGCAGAACCTCTTCTGTCAACATAGTCCATTATTTGTACGTACGAGTTGTTTAAAATGTTCCATTCACGATCGAATAAATAAATAAATACAGTGCTGTTGAGCCTGTGCGCTGCCTCGATTCATATGAAGTCCGTGAACGGAACAATGGTATTTACCGCCTCACGGACTGGAATGAGATCTAAGTAGGCTAAGGCTCACACTCTGGGAACGGGGATATGGCAGATGGTTGGAGTTCACAGCGAGTGATACCTCGAATGATTGTCCGTATGCGTGTGACGGTGCGGGACGGCGCGGAAAGATATAATTGGGATATAGTTGCAAGAAGTAGAGATTTATCTGATAACTCTATTCAGTGAAATTGAAGCCACGAATATATAAAATAACATATAGGAATCCGAGAGGGGAAAGAAAAAAAGCGAGGTATTTTCCCGCTTGCAGAAGAAGAACCAGGGCAAGCTTCGCACGCACGTTCACGTCTGATGCACTAGATCTGATGCTCCACCAAGGCGAGGCGTGCTGAAGAGTGAGGCAAATAAATGAAATAGATAACAATATTATTGTTATGTGCTCTCGGGACTAAGGTGACACCGACAGAGGCTATGCGGCCTGGCACAGTTTTGGAGACGCTCGCTGGCGTTTCCCAGGCGCTACTACCGCCAACGAGGAGTCGTGTGGGTCAGCGGGACGTGCTGTAGAGGTACACTGACATGCAGGGCCCCGTATTATCCGCGGAGGAATATGCATGAATATACCTGGTATTTTCTGTATAAAATTGTCGTCCCGATACCTTTTTTGGGATACAAGACGATGACATTTCAAAGTCCGCCGTGGTCCGTTATGGTCTGTGCTTAGCAGGTGTTTGGAAGGTCGGACCCAACCTCGCTCCCACCACCAGCATCCTCCGTGCTTGCTGCTGCAGTTGCCCACCCCCTTCCCCGCCGTTACGCACGGCCCCCTCATTCCCGACAACCTCCTCGACCGCACCTCGTGCGTCGAGCTCGTCCCGGCCGTCGTAGCGCTCCACAGCACCCTAAAACATCCATCATCCTCCCTCCACTAAACCCAGGACTTTTGGATTATGGCCGATCGCTTGCACCCGTACTCCATGTTTCCACAGAATCTCACGTCCAACTCCCTCCAACAGTCCCAGATTCCTCAGCAGCCACCGCAGTCTCAACAACCCGACCCTCAAATGATTTCGGCGCTCTCTAACCCCGAGCACAGTCGCATGTGGCAGCAGATGAATCAGCTTCAGAACTCATACCGTCCTCAACAGTCGGGCGATTTGGCCACTTCACAGATGAACCACCAGGCAAGTATCTCCCTGCGCGTTTTTCCCCCTCCCTCTGGGAAAATTCTTTGCCTCACGTTAATGAGATGTGCATGTCTTATCCGTATGTGATGATGATATATGGACAATCCCCCTTTCCCCCCAATTACTCCGTACATAGCATCTTATCACTTGTGGTGCTGCGCTGGATACAATCTTCGCTCCCGCCCAAGTCTGCGT
This sequence comes from Boletus eberwhitei, assembly GCA_038090915.1. Lineage (NCBI taxonomy): Eukaryota > Fungi > Basidiomycota > Agaricomycetes > Boletales > Boletaceae > Boletus > Boletus eberwhitei. The sequence continues at coordinate 47,860 of JBBPNO010000045.1, forward strand.
CTCTGAAAATCGATTTTCCCGTAACTACATTTATACTGACATTTTCCCTGTTTAGATGCAGGAATTCGCTCGAGGGCAGGCTCTCTCTCATGGCCAAGGTCAACCCATTGTTCGACAGATCCAACAATCCTTTGGGCTCAACGCGCAACGCATGAACCCCCCTGGCCCAGTTTTCCACGATCCTCAGGCTAACCAGCCTCAGTCCCTCATACCGCCTAACTTCCCCAACGTGCCCATGAATACCCAGCAACAAATGAAGGCAGCGTTCAACATGAACCCTATGATGCATGCGGCGATGAGCAATCCCGGCGTTTCCCGCCAGCTCCAAATGCTCAGTCAACAGGAAATCGCTCGTCTCCAGCAGTCAGGTCTCGGCGTCCAACATCCGCCGAATCAACCAACTGCCGTGGACATGTTTGCCTCCACATCCATGCAACCTACCCAGGACCAAATGCATGGTTCCCCCCATTCCGCTGCACAACCCGTAGGTCCACCTGGTACCAATCAGGGGATGGTACCTGGAAACCAACAGCCGGGTATTCAGAAGAGAATGATGACGATGACGCAGGCCGAGTTCCAGGAGAGGAGGAATTATCTGCGCACTCTGGTGTCTCAGTCTGAGAACAGCATTGCGTCCCTCTTACAGACCTCACACAATACGACTTCCATTGATCCTCACATGCAGCAAAAGCTCAATCAGCTCCGTACTGAGTTTACTAGCCGGAAGGACATGTATGCCAAATTTGTAGCCACTTTCGGTGCCATGGTGATGGCGAATGGTATGCCGCCCTCGAACATGCCTCATATGTACGTCCTTTCAACCGTGGAATCTTTGATTATCGTTGACGTTTTGGTAGCAACCCTGTTGCGCATTCCAATTCGCAACCTCAGCAGGCAGCCGTATCCAATGCCCAGGTCCAGCCTGGTTTTGTTGCTCAAGCTAGCCAACCTGGGACGGCACAGTATAACATTCCCGCTAGTAATGGTCCATCTCCGATGTCTACCCAGAGTCAAAGTGCTTTGAACCAACAGACCCCCATTCCACCTACGCCGATTGTACGGCCAAATACCATCCCTCCTCGAACAGGAAGTACCCCTCACCAAATTTCTGGGGGTCAACTACCGAATACTATATCTCCTAATTTGGGGAATTTTGCGACCCAAGGCGGACAGAAGGTCCCCAATCAGACCCGGCAACCGTTGGTTATGCCACTGGACAAGCAGCGGTTTGATTCCACGTATTCTCAGTTCTGTCGAAGCCAAAATATAAATCCAGGCCTTCGCGTTACTATAGGGGAGAACAGGATGGTAGATTTACATCAATTGCATGTTTATGTCATGCATGAAGGTGGCGCACAATCAGTGAGTTACCTTGGTGCAAGGTTATTTGAAGGCTAATCACGAACCCAACTAGGTGAATCAGCGAGATATGTGGGCCGTCATTGGCGGTCGATTAGGCTTCATTCAATTCCCCGGAACCGACTCTGAGCCAGCCCGTTGTGGGCCTGGAATTGCTCAACAACTTCAACACACTTACGAACAGTGTCTTCAGCACTTTGAGCACGCCTATATCCTGACAGTTAAAAATCGTCCGACGACAGGGTCACCGCAACCGCCAATACAACAAATAAACCAGACTCCTCTCGCCATTGGTAACAATGCGACTCCTGGAATGTCTGGAAATCCTCCGGAGATGCCTCCAAATCCTCCCCGTCCGCTTCTCAACCAACAGCTCATTGCCGCAGCTGCGCGGTATGCGCATACAAGCGCCCAGGACATGCGTGCTCAACGTGTTCATGACCAGATGATCGCCTTTGTAGAGCGTCATCGTCCCGAACTTAGGAAGGTTTACCAACAGCAAGTACAACTGTTTGCGAAGAGAAATGCCGAACAAGAGCAGCAGAATATCGCGAATACGCAAGGGCCCAATATGCATGAGCAAACGTCCATCAATTTGCAGCCCGGCGCTCAGCGACCTCCTCAGGGTATTGGAGCAAACACGATGGTTAGTGTGCCGTCGGGCGACACCAAGATGGCGAATGGATCCTTCGTGCAGGAGAATGTTGCAGCTGCACTTCATAAGCAGCCGCCGACGCAGGATCAAATTCAGCACGCGACGGCGACGATAGGTCACCTAAAGCACATGTTTCAACAACGTAGCGAGCTTTCTTGATATTTGCTTTGTTGCCACTTATGCTCTTTTCAAGGTCTCCATGGAATGACTACACAACCAATGCCGGATGAGCAACGACCTGAGTACAATCAACTCCTTGAACAAGTGTACAAGATGACATCGGAGCTGGATGCAAGATTGCATATGTATTTCGTAGTTTTTAAAAATGAGGACCTTCTCCGCAAATATGTCGCCATTGTGAGTTTCTTTGTCTCTTTGTCTCTTTGACTCCGTCTCCGTCATGCTTACTTTGTGGCTCACTCTTTCAGGTGATGACAGTGGCGAGACAACGGCAGCTCGTGTCCACTCCCTCACCACAGTACATTATTAACATGGTGACTCTGCGTACCATGCAGGGGCAAATTCATAAGCTCAACGAAGAGTTTGAGAATCGCTGGCGTGCGATGAGAGCGTCTGCTGTCGCCGCTGCTACTGCCAATTCTCAACAGCACGCTTCACTCACATCTACTCCTGCTCGTTCCAACCCTGCTTATCTCTCGGTGCCACCGATGCAGAATATATCTCACATGACTCCTGTATCCCAGGGTGCTGGACGTCCAGGCTCTATCAATTCTTCTCCACCACATCAATCTTCACTTCAACACCCACCACCACCACCACCACCACCACCACCCCATTCTCAGCAACAATCCATATCACAATCCATTAAGAAAGCTTTCCGTCCTTCCATTCCACCCAGTCCGTCCGCTCTGCCAGCCCCTGCCACCCTTACATCCCCTACTCCTCCACCTGCGGTTGCATTATCGTCCACCCCTGCTACCAGTGCTCCCACTCCTCAAACCACAGTTGGTTCACCCCAGACCCCGAAGTCACCTCCGTCGAAAGTGGCCGCCAAGACCAAGTCCACAACTCGAGCCACCCGGAAACTGTCGACGGCGGGTAAAGGTCCTGCGACACCGGAAATGGCTCCTTCCGTTGCTGGAGTCAAGCGTCCGCCCGAAGAGGACGTCGCTGCCCTCACTGGTGTAGCCCCTTCGGAAGCTGAAGCAAGTAATGCACCATCGCCGAAGAAGGCTAAGACGGAATGGGAGGGTGAGACAAGTGAGGCACTCCTCAAGAAGCAGCAGGAATTAGAAAACATCAAGACCGACGACGATACTGCTGCATTCTTTGATCGCATGAAGGAACTCTTTGCCATGTCTGCGTCTACGGACAACGAGATTCACCATGACATCGCCTCCACCTTGGATCAGATTTTAGCAGGCGTGGCTCAGGAGCCTGCGGACGCAGCCGCAACAGCAGCCGCTCTTTATGTACACGGAGCTGGGGATGCTGGCCCACCACCCACTGCTCTCTCGCCTCATATAGGCCCCGCCAACGATGCATTTTTGGAGTACATCGATTTCTCTTCTTTTACCACACTCGAGGACGAGGATAGCGATTCCAAGGCGCCCACGCCTGATCTTGTCCCTTCGTCCGAGACCAACCCTAGCCCAGAGTCTGGCTCAGAGGGTGATTTGTTGGGCAGTACTGGATCGCCTGATAAAACCAAAATTGAGGAGCCAGGGGACCGCTCTGATCCTCTTCGACTCGGATCTCTAAGAGAGATTGACGGAGGCGAGTCAGCATATTATCAGGCCGATAACTGGAAATGGGAGGGCACGATGCATACGCTCGAGCAACCATGGGCAATTTTTACATCATAGTATGGTCCCGTCGGATCGTGTGTTCTGGTTATTTATTTGCTTTCATCTTTATGCTGGATATACTCAATTTTCTCTCCTCGCTCGCGGTGACCTATCATCTCCATCCAGACTGCCCTACCCCTGTTATCCTACTATCCTTCTTGGTTTATGTGCTGTTGCTCTGTATTCCTAATGTTGTTCTACTCTGCTATCGCGTATTCTTGTTCAGACCTTGGTCTCTTAATGGATAGCTAACTCGAGCTACGGTGCGTGTTGTGAGTATACAATGAATTGACCAAGGGTCTGTCAACTACTTTAGCCCCTCTGGGGGTTTAAAGGTACGAGACTGGAGAGTATTGCTGAGTACCCGTGCCTTCAATAAAGCAAGGGGGTCACGACCTTGCGAAGAACTCGTCGACGAAAGAGACAAAGGAACAGTGGAGCTCTGCAACCTCGCTCTCCTAATGCTTGTCCGCACCTCATGTTCTCTCCTACCCCTTTCCCACTGCTCTCGGGCCGCATTCTTGGATTCGTCATCTTCTGCTGCGAGTTGCAATGTCTCTGGCAACCCATACCGGCCTTTGAGTTGATCATCGGCCGCGCGTTTCGCAACATCAATCCTCTTCTCCGCACGAAAACGCTTGCGAACGAGAGACGAGAGCGCATACGGATCGCTATTGTAACGATCGGACACCTCTTGTAAAGATTCGAGTCGAGGTATCTGCACTTTATTGACGTGGTCCTGAGCGTTCGTCGATTTCTCTAGCGCTGCGAGCGGATCGGCGGGGCCAGCATTGCCGTCGGTGTCTACGATCGCGCGCGCTTCAGAGCTCGACAGAGAGGGAAAAAAAGGTATCACGCGTACCGTGTATCGCGAACCCGCCATTCTCTTCAGGATTCCATTCTTCGTCTTTCTGCCTCGCACCCGAGACGACGACGTAGCGGGTATTCTGCAATGGACATGAGACATACAACCCAGCCGACGAACTGGGAACCACCGAACCTTTGGATCCGTCTGAATCTCAAACCAGCCATCACACAGGTGGCACTTGCATCGAAAGGAATAGATGGGCGTGGAGTAGTAAGACCCGACTTTCTTCTTCTCCGCATTGTAGCGCACGCCCATCCCAATGTGGTTATTGCATGTTCCACTGACAGGGCACGTGAGCCGCGGGTGGAGGGAGAATGGGAAGATGAACAACGTACCACCAGACGTTGAACGGCAGCTCGAAACGGGTTATCAGGATGCCCTTGTCGAGTTTCCTGGCCCGATCGCCCAACGCATGTTTGCCTATAAACGAGGTGAGTGCTGGTCCTTGACACGACGCGGAACGTCAACCTCTGTAGGCATTGAGACTCTTGTGTTTCTCTCCGTCGTAATCCGGTGGGTAGTACTTGTTGAATCCTGATGAGATATGAGCGAGAACCTAGGATGGTTCGGCGGACCCGACTTTCCTTGCATGACGGTACGTGCCTAAGCCTGCTAATCACGTGAGACCCCAATTAGCTACTCTACGGCTTTTGCCGAAATAGTGTAACATCCCCTGAACTTTAATCTTTCATCCCTATCATCAACAAGAAATCCCTTAGGTACGTGGTTATTGTATCCGTTGTTTTCTCGCCAACGACTCATCCATCGTTCTAGTCACCTTCTGACTCATTCACCACACACCCCTCATTCAGAATGAGTTACGTCGCTAAGGACGAGAAAGCGTATGACGCAGCTGGCGCCGTCCCCGCTGCCAAAATCCACAAAATTCGCATCACGTTGACGAGCAGCAACGTCAAGAACTTGGAGAAGTGTGAGCACACCTCGTCTCATTTCCTCCATCGCTTTAGTTTCTCATTGTCGAAACTCCAGTCTCGAATGATCTGATCAACCGCGCCAACGACAAGCAACTTCGCGTCAAGGGGCCGGTCCGCCTTCCGACCAAAGTCCTCAAGATCACTACTCGCAAAACAGTACGTCTTGCTTGCCTCGCATGCACTCGACCACTCATCTTTCGTCTTCAGCCTTGCGGTGAAGGTTCAAAGACCTGGGACCGTTACGAACTCAAGATTCACAAGCGTCTCATTGACCTCCACTCTTCTAGCGAGACCGTCAAGCAAATCGTAAGGAGAATGTTTGCTGTGCATTGTTATCACTCTGACAGAAATTCCTCAGACTTCTATTAGCTTGGAGCCTGGTGTAGAGGTTGAAGTTACCATCTCTTCTTAAACGCACCCTGTACTGTACGATCTGTGTACCTATCACCATGGGTTGACAAGACAGTCCTCGTTGAATTCGAGCTAAGAAAATGAGTGTATATGGTGGGTCTGATAAGCGTAACAACGTACATAAATTACCATACAACGATGTCTCTAAGGTATCGTTCCGAGTATAAGGAGACGTAAAGTGATGAATGCAATGAGCACACATGAGGTGAACACATGATAGGAATAGTCACAGGTAGACAGCGTAAGATCCAATGACCGGTCGATGGTCACTCCGACCCTCTAGGAGACGCATCCCCCGGTCGTCCAGACTGCTGTAGTCCAGACAGATAATATCGCCTTTGGCAGTTTGAGGCGCGCAGATAATTGTTGACACAGCGGACTCCTGCGTAGCGATACTCTGGAAAGTGTCTCTTCGGAAGGGAAAGAAACGCCAACGATTCGAAGATGGTGGTGTTGGCAAAGGATCCTTGGGAGGAACAGGGGGTGGAGACTCTATGAAACTATCACTATCACTTCGAAGCACGGGAATCGACCGGAGCGAGGATGACTCCGAACCGACTTCCAAAGTTTTTTGAGTTGGCGGAGCATCTGTGGAAGAGACGCGCGGGGTGTCATCAGAGGCCAATGTAGATGGCCGTACAGAGATATGGCTATCGTCTTGCACCTGATCGACAGCTTCTGTTGATCTGATTCGAGTGGGAACCCGAGGTGGCTTGGGTATATTTAATGACAGCGGCCGGTTTCCCGTAGTTGTCTTCGTTGCCAACCGACTGAAGTAGTCTTGCTTGGCAGAAGAGGAAACAACTTCAGCATGCAACGAGCTTCCCGAGTCGTGCCGAACTCTAACTGAGAACGGCCGCATAGCTTGTGAGATCAAGGTACCGACTCGAGTCCGTTGTCTTGTCATTTCTACTACATCTGGCTCCGCATTACCGACATCAGGCTTGACGGTCGACTTCCATAGAATGCGGTCGCACCTGCAACCATCTCGAGATCAACCAGTATTTCGATTCCATCAAAGACTATACCGACCAGCTAGGAACCCGTTGTTTATGAGAAGAATCATAGACAGCAATGTCGTCTTCACCATCATGGGGCTCGACGGGCGTTGAAGGGGCAGACTTTGTAGAAAATCCCCGTGACGATGGTCGAGGAATCAAGATATGTTGCTTATCGGGTGGTTCCAACAGTCGGTTTGTTTCCGGCGGAAATTCAATAGGGCTTGCTGGAAGATCTTCAACCGACGGTCCTGAAGACGGAGGGTGTTCAACAATATCTGGAGACTTCGAGCTTGTCACCACATCCCGGAGACCACGTTTGTTCCGTAACCACTTGGCCACGGGGTATGTTGGATGCGATTGTGGGACAACGGCAGGCGAGAGGAGCGCCTTCCATTTTGCTTTCGCTTTTTGAGCAGCTACGGCAAGGACCACACGTCCACCTTCGCCTATGGTTGGATTCGTAGTAAACGGAGTGAAGTAATCTTCGTCTTCGGCCTCTGAAGCAACGCCCCTAGAGTGCGAGGTCCACCCGGATGATGCCAGCGAATGCGATTCGCCTTCGACATCCTCTCCGGTTTCTTCCTCCTCTCCACCCTCCCTCTCAGTCTCGTTACCGTCTATGGGAGAGCGCCTGCTCCGCCGTCGTTTCGTCTTCGAACGGCTCACCACGTTGTACTTGAACGTTGGCGGAAAGTTAATAGGCGCTTCTTGGAAACCAAAAAATGCTGAGTTTGTCTCCATTTGCCGTTTCAGTTGATCAAACGCAAACGCCTGTGCATACTCTGCGGGCGGGCGATATGATTAGCCCAGCTCATGGATAAAAGAAAAATCACCAGGAGACACACACCTTGTCTAGAAATCAGCCAGTCCGCATGTAACCGGGTAATATCCAATCGAAAATTCAAGTCGCCGCAGAGGAATGTATAGTCGAATCTGTCCGTGATATCTGACGGGGTGTAAGATCACGTTATTTGAGATTTATTCGAACGCCCGATCACCTTCTCTTGTCGTTCTGGGATCATGAGGTTGCAGAAAATCGTCCACCGCAAGCTCAGCCTACAAAACAAGTCAACAAGGTGCAACACATCGGGACACATCATGAACAAACTGACCTTGATCTTCGCTAGATTTGCAAGCCGGTGATGAACCTTGCCTTCGTGCGCTGCAAACATAATGTCATGAAACGAATGCCTGCAGTAACACACTACACACCAGCCAGGTGAGCGTTCAAGAACAAGAAGGTGGAACCATCGATTTTGAGGCTAATACCGACCCCACCTTTGTTACCGACACGTCCACCGATTAAACCAGCAGTGACAGCTGACTTTGAGAATCCTGCAAGAGTCGTGAGGGGTTAACGTTCCCAGGTAGACAAAAACTTGCCTTCAACCAAGTCACGCAAGTCTTTGTGTATGTAGATCGAGAGGTATAATCCCATCATTCTCTCTTTCACCAGAGGTACATAAGGCCCCATTTCCGACTCTTTGACGGTCACTCGGCGATGTAGCGAATGACGCTTTGGCGAAGCTGTGATATCTTTGAGTGTATGTTCACTCTGTGCCTGAGGATTCGCTTGTGTTCGATGGCACAACCAGTGTTCAAGCATAGACGTCCAACCAGAGTGATGGTAGTTCACCACAAATTCGTCTGGAAGATCGTCAGAGCTTTTCCACCCACGGCCAGCTTCATCTCGCTCCTTGTCCTTGCGCTTGAGACTTTGCAGTTGATGGAGGTGTTTCTCGTGGTCCCCGTCACCATTCTTATCTTTCTCTTTCTCTTTGTCGGGCACTCCAAGTTTGATGCCAGCACCGAGACCCATAGGTATACCTGCGGGACTGTCTATTATTATACACTGGGCACGGTCGAAGATCCTTACCAGACGAACTTGGACATTCTTGCCCTGCTCTTCAGAAAGGTCAGTCGGTTGGGATACAAAAGAACTAAACCCACCGACACCACAACAAGATGATATGGATGCACAGGGTCTGTAGACAGTACAGGGAATGTTGGCACGTCATCTAGGCCGCGCCTGTGGTTCCCATGTGGGTATACAGCACCCAACAGCTCTTCCAAGTCACCCTATGCGCCAATGCAGCTAAATTTATGACTACAACTTCAGACATACCTTCGGTAGCGAGTCGTGCATATTCCATGTCAATATCCTGACCTTCAGAAACTTTGGATGCTTCCGCGAAAATTGGAGTTTGGGTGATGGAAAGGTAACGTCATTCTGAGGGAAAGAGGGTAAAGCCGCTGTTCCAGGAGGCGCGGGGAATAGAGACTGTAATCTCGCGAAAACAGTCTGTTGACCTAGATGGAGAGCATGATCCACTGTCAAATCGGTACCAGACGTGACGGATGAGTCGAAAACTACCTTGACGGACAGAGCGTGGCTGTTGTGGGATAGCTCGAGGCTGCTGGGGGATGTTTGTGAGCATTGTATGCCCAGAAATCGGGCCCTATGGCCTGTTCTTAAGGCTCAATGTCGAGGCAGTGAACCAGGAGGAAAAGAAGAGAACATAAGCGGCGATTGCGGTCAGTGTTAATGAACTTGTTCGTGTTCGATGCAGTACTGATTACGTAATCAAGCTTGGTAGTACAGTCAGTCAAAAACAAGACGGTCAGTGCTTCAGCTTCAGCTGGCAATGGAGCTATCTGCCATGCCATAGTCATCCTGGTCCATCATTCAAAATGTAGTTGACATTCACCACCAGCGTGTCTTCCACCCTTGACCCAATGCGGATGACCTGAGGCTAAATGCACACCCGCAGTTGCAACAGCAACTACGCCGTTTAGCAACTCATCGCAGTGTACAGCATTTGCTTACTTCTTCGAGGCAATGCGTCCATACGATCATACCGGTTTTACCCTCTGCGGCTGTTGAGAAGTAAGTCCTTTCTAGACACAACTAGTCACCGCGAGGGAGAAGCTTAATCAAATGCATATCAAGAGTTGGTTGTTCTACCCGCCAATTTATAGAACATATGGAGGACTTCGGATCAATGTCATATTATTTAATGCTCAACCAGGTGAATGAACTCTGGAGGAAACTGGGGAGATGATTTGGTGATTGACACAAGGCGACGCTCGCTTTCTGATGAGACGGTAGAACAGAAAATATTTGGTTTGGAGTTGAGACCATGTGGCTTCAAGAAAGAGACAGGGGTCCGCGGGTCATTGTCAGGTTGTACCCAACATGATGAGGCATGACGAAGCTTGGGAGTGATGTGGGCGAAAAGAACGTGCACTTTCATGACGGAGAGTCGTGTTCTTATGTATCAGCGTCACAGCGCCATTTCTCTGACAGTGGGCAGAACAATGAAGAACGCACGTCAGCTGGCTGGCCAATAAATTACAGAGTCCAGAAGCGACGCCCCACGGACCACCACCACCTCCACACCGGAGACACGCCATCGTCCAACCCAAAAGTAGCCCGACACCATCCTGCTACCTTCTCGAGTCCTTCTTGAAGTATTCGCTATTTATCGCAGTTGCCTGTGCCATATCAAATATAGTCTCTCCGACACCGAGAAAACGCTCTGCCAGGGAGCGGATCGTCGGGTCTGAAATCCTGTTTGTCTCGACGCTGGGGTCACAAATGGATCAACTTCAGAGAATGAGAAGAGGGAAATGAAACTCACGTGAATCCACTTGAACGTCGAATGCCAGCAATGACTGTTGACACTAAGACGGCGTCTGCAGCATAGTGGACAAACCGACCAAGAACCATGTTGTGGTGGAGGAGTTGTAATCGATGAGGATGTTTGAGAGTGGTCCAGACAGACACTACACTGAGAGTGTTTGTTAGAGTGTAAGTGTACTGCCGAGAAGCGGCGAGCCGTGTGTGTCTGCGGCTGGCCGAACACGACTAGGAAAGGTAATTCTCCTATCTCCCAACGCATATGCTCACAGACGCGATACTGCGGGGCCAGCAGGTGGTGCTGGTCCCATCCACTCCAGATCATGTCGAGGTATACTCTAACCTTCATATTCCACACTCAATCAATTGCATTAGAGGTATCATCGTTGGATGATCGATCCACGGTTGCTCAAGGATACACGTACTGACCCCCTCACCCTGGAACAAGTCTATGAGATGGAGAGTACGTCAATCACGACTCATCGAATGACTTAATTGTTGATCTTATGCAGAGCACTGGCGAGAAGACCATGACAGTAAGCGACGCCAGGCACAGTTCAGGCAGATGATATTCATATTATGTGGTAGAGCTAACGTTTATCATCCTCGCGGATGGCGAGGGCGACATTGCATCTCTCCCAATGGTTGGTGACGTGAACGTTTTTCTCAAAGGCGATCCCAATGGCGAAGACTTTGAAGCGGAGGTTGGTGTGATGATCGCTGGTATGTAATCGTAGAGTCTTCGAGAATCCCCACATCACATGAATCACTTCCAGAGGAGAGTTATCGGGGCAAGGGCCTCGCGCTCGAGGCACTGAAGCTCTTACTGTCATATGTGACTGGGTCACCTGCGTCCTTTGCGAGCCCACCGCTATCGCTGGTACCTAGCCCCCCCTCCCCCTTTCCAATACGATCAGAAAGCCTGGTCGTGCGGATAGGTCAGGAAAATGGACCCAGCATCAGATTGTTTGAACGGCTTGGCTTCGTGGAAACCAAGGGGGCCAATGCGTTTGGTGAGAAAGAAATGCGGCTTCGGAACAATGCATGCGGAACCTTCTGTCCATATTGAGATTCTATTGTCCGAGTCATGTGTGGATCCGAAGATCGACCATATAAAAACTGGCTCAGAAAGTTCCCGATAGTTTGCGCGGCTTGATTACTTACCGTCATATCGACACAGTACATTGGGTTGGGTACTTGACGTTTCATCCAAGTTAAGAGTCCGTTTCTCAACACTTTCCATCCAAGACTCCGTCGTACATAGCAACCGGGTAAGCACAACCTCACAAGAGTGATTAGTCCGCGACTGTTTGCGTGTGCTTGCTACCTCGCTTACTCATACGGCGCGGCGTTAAATAGACGCGTCCAACTGAATTAACGCGTCTCGTCTCCCCCATGTCGCAGCAGTAAGTGCTATCACTCTTCAGTGTCAATAGCGCACCCTCATTATCTCTATTCCTTCAGAGAGAAGTACGTCTACGGACATGTACCCGGCGTTCCCTTTGGCACCCATTTCAAAAACAGGTATGCGTTCGTCCTCACTGTCTGGCTTCCAACCCACCGTCCAATCTCTAGGGGAGAGCTAATGAGAGCTGGTGTGCATGCTTTGAGCCAGGCAGGCATTCATGGAGATCCGAAAGAAAACGGTGGTGCATATTCGATTTGTATTTCTGGAGGATACGAGGATAACAAAGATGATGGAGATAAGATGTACGTCAATTCGCCACCGTCTGGAGATACGCGTCCTGATTGCCGCTTGTAGCCTCTATGTCGGCTCAGGTATGTTCTATGCAGTTACTAAACGCGTCTTTTACATGGAAGAACATTAGGGGGACAGGACTCGAGTGGGGTATGTTTATTCTTTGTGACAGGCTTCTTGCCGCTAACGTCCTACCAGCGGCAAATTGGAAACCAGTCGTTCGATGATCCTGCAAATCAATCTTTATATGTGTGTTCCCCAACAAATCGTATATCGCTGTGCTTCACATCCCTTTAGCGTTCCTTCGAGACAAAGCGGCCTGTACGAGTGATACGCGGCAAAAATAAATCCAGTCACTACGCACCGTCTGGCGGGTGAGCCATGCACCAATGTTGATCGTTTTAACAAAGACTCACGTTCGTGAGCAGGTACAGATATGACGGGCTCTACGTCGTAGATTCAGTGGGTGCCATCCTTGCCTCAGAGTATCACTTTCTTATTCTTGCCCAGGCCGAGATGGGTGAAGGGAAGGGACGTTACAGGATGTGCTTCTTCAGACTTAGGGTAAGGTCTCACACTCTGCCGAATAAACTCGCTAATTTTGACCACCAGAGAATCATAGAAGAAGGTGATGGTCCTCTGCCTCACCGACGCCTCCTCACTTCGAAGAAATTGGCCAACATACTCAGGAAGAATGCATGGAAATAAAGGAACTTTGCCTTCTGGATCGATAACTTCTACCTCTAAGTTTTTTTTTTTTTTGCTTTGATCCTGCTATCGATTATATACCGCAAGTATCTCATGTGCCTCACGTTTCCCCTACCCATCAAAGTGTTCCGAATGGCAGGATTTGTACATCAACCAGTGTTCCGACGTAAACTAAGATGAGGTGACCTCCAATGAGAGTGGGAACATACACGTGAAATCGATCGATCTCCAAAACCCAAGTGTGATGTGTTTTATGTAGTTGATTGAGATGATTGGCGGGTAAAGCAAAGAAAGTCTCGAGTGAAAAGGGACCGAAACAAATAACATATGAGGTGTTAGAAAAACGCAGCAAACATCATCGCGGGACTAAACGACCGTAGTTGTGAAAGACTGAATTGATGGAGCGTCCTGTGAGTAGTCAGTGATGCCCATCATGCACCATAGCAACCGACGAGACTCACCACCAACGGTATGCACATGGACAGACAACTTTGTGCGCATCTGGGTCATCTACAAGGTAAGAAAATCAGCAGAGCACATGTTCAATACTCGTCCGGGATTTCCCCGTCTTCGTCAGGAATGCTGACGATACTCTGCGGACGCGATTTCGAAAGGGATGCGCCCTCAAGGAGGTTGACGATATCTTCAATGTCATTTCCGGTAGCAGTAGGTTCAACTTTAAGACTGTCCCCATTGCCAATCACCTCACAGGTATGTGGCTCGGCGGGTTCGACGACAGTGTCCTCGTGCATCTCCAAATGGACTTGTTCATGTTCACGTGTAGCCTCCACCTCGGGAAGGTTATCAGCAACATGTTCATGACTACGAGCCTCTTCTTCGGCAGGATGTGCACCGCCCTGCTGCTCAGGATGAACCCCAGGATCAGAGCGCACATCCTCATCTACTACAGGATCATGCGCCGCATCACCAACGACTTCTGAGTGGCCATGCGTATCTTCTGGTGAACTAGCGTCCGAAAATGCAGTTGTTCCTGACTCATGCCCATTCTCTACATGATCAGCCGCAAGGTGGTTCGAGTCACGAGAAGGCACAGAAGAAACAGAAGCAGGACCAGGCGTGATTCCCTCATTTGTATCGATGGCCTCCTTGGGTTTCACGGGTGTACGTCCAACCTTGAGCCTCGACGGCCCTCGAGGAGTCGAGCCATGAGCGCTAGCTGAAGTGGACTTTGCCACTCTTGCAGGGCTTGCAGCAGGGAGAGCTGGCGTGCGCGCTTTGGACAATGATGCAGCTGTAGGCTTGCTAAGCCTCTCCGCCGCATCGCTACTCAAGGTCGCTTTCTTAACGGGGGGCGGGGGTGGCGGAGGGGCATTACGAGAACGCGCAAGTGATGCGGCAGTAGGAGCGAACAGACCGGAAGATGGTGTCTTCGGTCTTGCAACAACCTGGTGTTGTGCAGCTGATGACTTGGGACGCGAGGGCGTCGATGGTGCAGTTCTGGGAACCGGCCGTGCTTGGCGGGTCGTAGAAGGATTCGATACGACGGAGTGGCCAGTATGTTGGGGCCTGAGAGGTTGCGAAACAGACGACTGGAGAGACGTCTTCGGAGGAGGAGAGCCGACGGAAGACTTGGCAGAGGAGCTGTTGGCGATCGAGGAGCGAGATTTTGCGGGAGACGCTACTGCCCGCCGCGCTCCCGTTGTATGTGTCGACTTTCCGGCGGCCACAGCTTTTCCTTTGGATGGAGGAGACTTTACTGGCTCCGGTGATGCAGGAGTCGGAGTGGTGGGGATGTCCGCCGGGGGAGCGGGGTCGGGGATGGGCTGAGGGCTCACGGCAGCAGACTTGGACATGGTAGGAGAAGGTGAATTGGAGAGTGTGGGTGCGACTGGTTTGATATCAGTAGACGCCACGGGTTTGGGCGGCCATTCCCTCTTCTCCTTGACTTCCTCTTTTGCAGCATCGCTGGCTATTTGTGACGAGACGCTGGAACTGCGGGGGACCACGGGGACAGCGGGAGAAGTTTGTCGTTTTCCCTGCTGCTCAAAGCGGCCGATGAGATTGGCAACACTCTGACGTGGTCTCTCGTCGGGCAGAGGCCTGTGAGATGAGGATAGAACGTTGTCAGCGCGAGATCGGACAGGAAGAGAGGAAGGAGGAACCACGACTGACATCGCGCACCCTCCTGGAGTTCAGGGGGGAAAAAAGAAAAGAAAGAAATACAAACTTGTGTATCTGAGAGAGTAAGTAATAAATGTAGTCAGGGCGGTGGTTGCGGTTGTCGTTCAAGCTTTGGCAATCCAACCGCGTCACGTTTTTGGTTGCGGCATGGATGAGACGGGACATGTTCATTAACATTGTCAAGTCGACCCTGGCAATGACAACTCAATAATCCAATGTAAGTACCTGTATCATACATCAAGTTCCGGAAAGCCAGTTCTCTAACGTTTCCTCCAGCGCAGCTCTCGATGTCTCAGTGTGCCAAAAATGACCTGCACCCGCCACGGTCACTATCCTCAACTGTGCTCGGACTCCCTCCGTCGTCTTGAGTGACTCGGTCCACGTGTCATACTGGGAATGGCTCGTAAAGTCATCCCGATCTCCGTGAATGATGAGCAACCGAGCTCGGACGTCACGCAGGAGGGACGTCAGTGCTGAAGAGTACATTCTCGAATGAAACATGGTCAATAGTCCCCTCGGACCGAAGGGATACGAAAGCAGCACGTAAGACGTCTTGACGTGCGAGGGCAACACGGGGTGCAGGGTCACTATCAGCGAGCCATGAGAATACCCCTATTATTTCAGTTCGAGACCATTCGCATGCAGACATTTTCGAGGACGACGCACGAGAAAGGTCACGGAGTTGACCTGTGGATGTCCCTCTAAAAAATGCTGAACCAACGCTTCCAAATCACTACCTTCCGTCGTTCCGGTGAAAGAGGGCCAGCCGGTTGACTTTCCGACACCCCGAGCGTTGTAGTATACCACATAGAAACCATTGTTTTGCAACAACTCGACAATGGTCTGAACAGTCCTGCACCAGTCAAGCGTTTCAAAAGGGCAGCAATCCAGCAGAAGCACGTTGTACTCACGGGTCGTACATACATCCACCAAGTCGTGACCATGGATGGAGACAAAATGCAACTCGAGTGCACTTGTGTTCCTGCCTGGGTCGCGAGGTTGCGACTTCGAGCGCAACACCTGTCTTCAGCGGGATAATATCGTGGAATACGGCCATCGCTGGCACATAAGAACAGAATGTGTGAAGCGGGTCCTCACTTTCTACAGGTTCATGGCAACCCTGGTTAGCTATTGAATACGTCAGTATCAACCTTCCTTTTCAAGGGAGACCTAAGATTGACTACAACCAACACAGTACTAGCATAGTGAGCAGTGTCGCGTTTATTGCACACCTTTTGGAGCAGCAACATCCTACTCCCAGATTCAAGTGTCAGAGCAGTCGATCTTATCGGGACCCTGACGGTGGGCCCGATACTACTTATTACGCATCCCTGATGTCTAACCAACAATTCAGAGCCCGGGTGTACCAGAACAGTGCACAGTGGATGGCAGAGACTCTCTTGTCCCTTCTACTCGTCAACTCGTCCGCAAAAGGTCCCAGTCTAGTTTTCAGATGGCCACCAGTACCGGAGTCGTCGTCTAGGCTCATACGTCCATTACCTCATGTCTGTGGATCAGAGCTCGACAACCCATGGAGGGCAGCTCATCATAATGCCATATCCACTGGCACTGCGGACGGATTCGAACAAAGGAGTCACTCCCACCACGACCTTCCGCAGGACGCAGACAGTTATGTATGGCGGACGTCATCTGGAGTACGCGACCGAACAAGGTCTTTTTCCAGAAACCGAAACACACAACTTCCTTCATCCGGCCGCAATTCTCCTTCTAAGGGAGACTCATTTGATGACGAGTATGAAGAGGGCACAGTGGCTGACGAATACCACAGCATTTTCGATTATCCAACACAGTTTTTGTCCAAAATGCTATGTCCGCAGAGAGCCCTTTGCCACCAGAGATTCGAGCTCGTCATTGATGATTTGGCATTTATCGGTCACCCAGTCTCAGCAGAGGACGATGGGACTTGGCGCTTTAAATCGGAGAAGAGCAAGTCCACTTCCAGAGGAAGAGGTTCACGAAACCGTGATGCGGATGACAACAAATCCGAGAGGTCCGTCAACGGGGAACTACGCCCTACGCCTCAGAACCGCAATTCGTGGCTGCATATGTTCCATTTCGTTCTGGTGCTGGATTTGCCTGATCCTTCATCAGCGGCAAGTGGCAACATTGCCAAGTACTTCCATGTGATCTATAACCAGATTGCATTCACGGTCACGGCAGTGCTATTCCAAGAACAAGTATTGTCCAACTTCGTGGAGACAGAGTGTGACATCCTAGGTGCTTTGGAAGCGGAATCCATCGCCAAAGGTATCAAACTTTTAAGATCCCAATCAGAGTAAGCTGACAGCATCATCAGGCGAGACTTTCTCGAAATACGTTTCGCATGCCCTTCAAGTTTCTTCTATTGCTGCGGCTATGAAAACGCTCTTCGAATCTATCAAATCGTCCTCAATGGCATGCATCACACTTAATAACCTTCCCTTGGAGTTGCAACTCCCTCCTTATTTGGACCACCTTCTACATAACGAAGAAGAGTATGGACTCGACTTTGTAGACCATCAGGGAGACGAAGACGAAGCAAGGGTGTGGGGTCGCGATCTTAGTTTTGGATGGCATCTGCCTGCACTGGCTCCATGGAAGAGCCTGCTTCTTCTCAATGCCGACGATGCTCTCGACCCATACACAAATCTCAGGGGTCCACATGTGAGACCTGATGAGAGGGATTATGCAGACCGTCTCGTCAAATTTCTGGAAACTGCCTCTGTCACTCTTTCGTATGTTCGCCTTCTCTGACCTGAGCCACCTGTGTCAACATGTGCATTTTACAGCCTCGCAGACATGGCAAGTCTGTTGGACTGGGACCTAGAATCCGAAGTATTTCCAGCAGTCCGTTGGCTTGTCCATCACAGAAGAGCGAAGCTTGTGGACGTCGTTCACAGCGGTTTAAAGACCATCTTTTCACTCTCACCCAAATTTGATACTCCGTACGTGAAGTTTTCTTGACAAGAGAGGTTTCCATCTCAGTCCACTACATAAAGATTGTCTCAGTTATCGACCGAATTCAAAGAAATGTTTCCTCAACATATCGTTCCCCCCCTTCCATCTCTCCTCGCAACCATCTCGGCGGCCAGCTCCAAACAAACCGACAATCATTTCTTCGCTGCTGTCGTCCGTTCCAAAGAACACATTCCTCTATATCACGACGTTGTACTCTGGATGCTGAAGCACGACCTCTTATATACCCTGCATCTCCACGTACGAATTGTCGCCCCGTCGGAGCTCAAAGTTCGCGTCCGTGAGGTTCATGAACGGAAACTGGAACTATTGGGTGGTCGACGAGTTCGCGGAGGCAGACCAAGCAAACTTCTTGAACCTGAATCACCAATGGACAAGAGACCCGGCAATCCTGGCGTTGCATGGTTGTCATTGTCCCCTAAGAGCGCACGACGCTACTCCAGACGTATACCTTCCGTCGAGTCGGAGTTGGGCAGCGAGGTCTCCAGATCGTATGCGGATAAGGAAAAGGAGGAAGAAGATGTCACCGAGGAATCCGACGAGGACAATGTCGGATGGGGAACTGCCGAGGACACTATTTCTCCATCGATGATAGGTGACCCGGGGACTGCATCTCCGTTAGAACGGAGGTGGCTTGCCGCGATGTCAGAGGGAAAGGATGAACACATTGCGAGGCGATTCGAGTTGTAAGCATTCATCGCGAACAATTGAACAACAGTCATCCTGACTTTTCTCGCAGAATCAACCAATATTTTGACGGGAAGCGGACTGATGACGAGATTCTCTACCGAGCAGAGATATCAAGGAAGCAACTTCGCGAAGTATTGCATCATTACGAGGAATATGTGCGGCGCCCCTCACTGTCCCACGTCTACATGGCTAATTCTTGCGCAGTTGCAGACATTCCTACATCCTTCATAATCTTTAAAATTACACGGTTTGTCACTGCGCAGTTCTAGTTCACGAATTGCTATGCATAATCCCTATGTAACCACCCGAAAAAGCGTTCCGCTTTACTGCAGTTGAAGAAGCTGTTTCCTCCATTCTCTACCCATCCTTCCCTCAGTGGGACATCCGGGAAGTACCTTTGCTTTAGTTCCAACCAGCCTTCGTCGGCTGCGACCTGCGGTGCGACAACGAAGAACCTCTCATGCCCCTTCCACTCGTCATTATCCACTGCCACAGCTCTCACAAATGCCTCTGCCGCCGAGTCTTCTTGAGCGTAACCCCAGAGGTCGCCCTTTGAACTCTCATGGTTCTTCCGGTAGGCTCGAGTCCTCGTCGGGGCTGACAAGTGGAGTCGGAGGCTAGCCACTCGCATATTTGGGTACCTTCGAACGATCGTATCGGCTTGCATCTCGGCGATTCTGTAACGGCGTACATATCTTCAATGAGATCAACCGCTTTCGAAACATGGTAATAAGGGTTTCACAATTTCGACAGCCCATACGGTTCGTCCGGGAGCGTTGGATGAAGTTCGTCTATCGGGAAGTAATCGAACTGGGGCTGAACGCTGAAGACGCCACGGAGGACATTCACAGACGACGCTTGTGCCACACGCTCTATCCCGAGCTGCGAACTACGATCCAGCTGGACAAACCCGGGAAATGTGGCACGAGGCGACTTACTTCTGCAGCGGCGCGCAACACGTTCCAGGAGATCACAACGTTGCTGCGCACTTTTTAAAAAAAATCTCGGAACGGAGCGCCGGTGGCGCTGGAGATGAGTCTCACCAGTTGTGTGTGTTGACTTTATAGTCTATCGGTTGGTTGACGGCAGCGAGCTGCACGATGGCGTCGCATCCTTCGAATGCCTTGAGAGCTTCTTCAAAGCTGGTCAGGTCTGCGAGGATGAAGGTGAAGCGTGGATCGTGGCGGAACTGGGTGTCTTCTTTGGCGGCCTTGTCGACTCCGACGACGGTATGACCTGTCCGGAGGGCCCTCAAGGCGACGGGCTGGCCAACGAGGCCGTTACATCCAGTCACCGCAATTTTCATCACGTAGCTGGGGAAGACCAAGAGGATCCTATCCCATGTCCTGGAGCTTTAAAGGAATGGGTATACGTTTTGATCCGTGGCGGTCTGTGTGACATTGGCAAATACCTCTAGGGAAAGGAACGAATAGGGTATCACTCGACCACCTGACTCGAAATTCGCGGTTGCCGCATCTTCTGGCGGCCACGTTATTCTCGACTTGGAGTGTGGAAACAAGAGGGTTAGTATATGCGGCTCGTTTCACTATCCTTTATCTCGGGACTGATTCGATTGTCGGTCAGCCTTCTGACAAGCAGAAATATCTGGCGGGAACACCGCGACGGCGTGATTAATCAATGGCGTGTACCGATTACAGTCACATTTAAATGACACCCCCCACAGAACATCGTATATTCGAGCGCACATCGGGGACGAAGGAAAACAGGACAGTATTACAGACACTGTCAAAGGACGCGATTACAGATACATTTGGTTATGGATGGCATTCCTTCTCACTGCATATTATTACATTTACAACTTGGAGCCAGAGACGGCATCGTTGTATCGCTTTTCACCCTCCTCCCAGTCGATGACGTTCCAGATCTTATCGAGGTACTGATAAGATAGGCAGAGCAAGTCAGCCTGGCATTTCACAAACACATCCTCACTCACCGCAGCCCTGGCATTGAAGTACTGTAAGTAGTACGCGTGCTCCCAGACATCAATGCCGATGATGGGCACATGAGTGAGAAGAGGATCCTGATTGGCTGTGGTGACGACCTCGAGGACCTTTGTCTTGGGATTCCAGCCCTACTAGGATGTGAGAAGAAAGGGACCACCGCATTGTGAGAAACATACAAGCCAACCCCAGCCAGAGCCTTGGATAGCCACGGTGGTAGCATTGAACTCCTTGATCAAGTCCTCGACGGAACCAAAGTCATGCGTGATGGCGTCTTTCAAGCGGCCTTGTGCGAGGATGCCGCCATTGCCCTTGACATGCTTGCCGTCTGGGGCAGGTGCGAGGTTCTTCCAGAAGAGGGAGTGGTTGATGTGACCACCA
The DNA here is from genome assembly GCA_038090915.1 of Boletus eberwhitei. Taxonomy (NCBI): domain Eukaryota; kingdom Fungi; phylum Basidiomycota; class Agaricomycetes; order Boletales; family Boletaceae; genus Boletus; species Boletus eberwhitei. The sequence goes on from JBBPNO010000045.1 coordinate 69,094, forward strand.
CCGTTGAAACGAAGGGCAGACTGAAGGGCGATGCGCTCTTTAGGGGTAGTGGCCTTGGCATAGTTGTTCTCGGCAACGTTGAGAGCATCGACGTATGTTTTGTGGTGCTTGTCGTGATGTAGCCTCATGATTTCTGCAATGATGTATGGCTCGAGCGCATCGTTGCTGTAAGGCAGGTCGGGGAGGGTGTGTGTGCCAGACATGATGTTGGTGGTGGAAAATGCAGTCGTGATGTCACTCTGACTTGGCCGTATCGTGCACAGCATGACATGTCGAGGTGGATTTAACTCCGCTTTTCATCGCGTCCCGTACATACAGGCGGTCAGGGGCCCAGTTAGACGGATAGCCGAGTGCGTATCCCATACACTTTCCTTGTAGTTCGGGCGATGGTCTCCAATAAGCAGGGGGCGGTCTCTCTTTGGCAGGCTTTCGACGTTTCTTGCCTGGCATTTTTTTATGGTCTGGGACGGATATCACAGGTAGGACAACGCAAGACGGCCGGGGCTCATGTGGGGACGCCGCGGGACTTTCACTAGCCTGGGGATTTCCAGTTCTGACTCGCCGAACGGTCTTCCTTGCACGAGCTTCTTCAGTGACTAACATAGGAGGTAGAGGTCGAGCAAAAGCCGCGTTGGCAAGCGTCACCTTGGACTCAACAATGACAGGCTTCGGAAAAGGATGTCAGCCGTGACACCAGACTGTCAAGTATTGTATGAGTACATACCTTGCGATTGATTTGCCACGTCGAAACAACTGCTTCTGGCGATCTTTTTGATTCTAAAGTGACTGACAGCGCACGTATCCTGCGTGTTTCAGCTTGCGCCTCGTCATCCTCGCAGTCAGGCCCTCTTGATCTGGTGATATTGATGAGATCAGGAATCACCTGAGGGCGCTCAGGGACAGTGGAATACATACACAGGCGAAGAATGTGGCTTAGGGTCTAAAGAAATGCGCTGCGGATACTTCATGCTGGATACGAGGCGAAATGCTATTGGATGTTATGAGAATCAACGTTCCTCGGTGCAAAAAGACTTTACCGAGCTGATCATCCACGTTCTTGCGAATTTCTGCTGTCTTCACATGCCTTTTGGCCCTTGATGGACTGCATGTCTCCGCGAGGGCATCTGCCCAAGTGTCTCGAAGCAAGTCGTCCAGGTTACGTTTGAGGGAGTGACTATTCTCATCATAAACAACGGAAGTAAACCCTGCCCGTTCAGCGATCTCCGAGCGTGTGGTTATTTCCACATCCTGCGCCAGCGAATGTGGATTGGCGAACGTGGGTACCATCCCGAGTTGAACAGCCTGTATGTACCGTAGTACCAGGTGAAGCAATGAGAGCTGTTGTGACTTGTTATCCAAGTTTATAGATCCTACCTTCGAGACAAAATGAGCGACGAGGACCACTTACACGGCTTTTCTACCGATAACGAGGACTCTTCCGACGACGAGGTTATTGTGGAACACGGGATCGATGTTGGAAAGCTGCCTACAGTGGCCAAGGACGATGCAACAGTGCAGAAAAAACTGGCGCGAGCCCAGCAGCAACAAGTGCGTATATCCGCCAACTTCAACCCTCGTACACGCTCATCGCACCATAGAAACACGACAAAGGCGTCATCTTGATCAGTCGTCTGCCGCATGGTTTTTACGAGGATCAACTCCGAGCCTATTTCTCGCAATTCGGCGAGATATTGCGTCTACGAGTGTCCCGGAATAAAAAGGTCGGTACTTTGTCTTCCTTTCTTTTTTGCTAAACGCCGAGGATACGTCTTTTTAGACCGGCAAGTCGAAACACTATGCATTCCTCGAGTTTGACTCGTCCTCCGTCGCGCAGATCGTTGCGGAGACGATGGACAACTACTTGCTCATGGGACATATACTCAAATGCAAGGTGATACCCAAGGATGAGGTTCATCCAGAGCTGTGGGTGGGTGCAAATCGAAAATGGAGACCCGTCCCCCGAGATCGTATAGCCCGGGTACAACACAACAAGGTGAACCAAGAGTATGTTTACGATCACATCGAGCTGACATCTTTCCTGACACCAAGTCTCGAACGGAGGGGAGCATCCAGAGGGCAGAAAAACGGCTGATGAAGCGTCAAGAGGAACGCAAACGCAAGTTGGCAGAGGTTGGGATAAAGTATGATTTTGATGCCGTTGCATACGTGAGTCCACTTCTGCTGCTTTGCCTCCTACGACAGCCGCTCAACAATCATCAGAAAAAGAAACCAAAGTTTTCGTAGGCACCAAAGTATCAATACCGATGTACTTGCGAGTCTGAACACGCTGTTCCGACTTCCCATATTCTAATGCCAGGGAGTCTCTGTCGCTTCCATTTGACTCGGGCAAATGCTTTGTCAATGTCTGCCAGGTCCCGCACCTGGCCAAGCGCCAAGTTTACAAGTATTAATCAAATATGCGCAGGACACAGTTACTCCAGGTCTGTCAGAGGTTCGTAAGCTGGGAACTCGGAAAGAATGGCATTGCATATTAACACAAGAGTAACTACATGCAAAAATCACTAAAGTGGATCCGACACATTTATATACGAGTCCGATAGGAGGCTTTCCACAGTCTAGGCAGTGACAGCACCAGTGATATATGTTTGCTGGTCCTCGTTGGAGAGATCCTCGAGGGTCTTTTGCTTGGTCTCGGGGATGAGTAACGTGGAGAAGATGCCCGTCAGCATGAAGAAGGCAAAGATTTCCATGCTATACGAAGACAACTGTTTAGCTGGCTATCAAAACTAGACATGGATGATACTCGCATGTGTTTGATGAATTTGTTCGTGCCGCCAATGTTTATCAACTGGCCGAAACCTAGTTGCGCAACTACAGCACCGAGCTTGCCGCTTGCTGCGGAAATACCGTGTGCCGTCGAACGGTAACGGGTGGGGAATGCCTCTCCGGGCACGACGAAAGTCGTTGTGTTAGGGCCAAAGTTCTGGAAGAAGTTGGTAAGACAGTAGAGGAAAACGAAGGCATTTGTGCCAGCTGCCGTGGCAGTAAGTTTGTCATAAGCGAAGCCTTTGGGAAAGGATGAGTGCTCATCGGCGGAAAGTAGTACAACGACATACCCATGATGACGAAGAGAACGGTAAGAATGGAGAAACCCATGAGTTGGATGGGCTTGCGGCCCCAGGTATCGATGAACAGGAAGGAAACCCAATATCCAGGAATAAGGCCGGCAACAGTGAGAATAAGGTTTCCAACGCTAACGTTGTACAGACTCTCGTAGACATAGAGAGAGGTACCCTTCGTGGCGGTACTGCCACCGAATTTGATGGCAGTCAAGATGACAGAGCTGTTGAGACCGAGACCATAGAAAGCGATCTAGAGACATGTTAGGTTTGATCGGATAGGAACAGGTGTATGGGACTGACATCGAGTGCGAACCAAGAATAGGCCGTTCCGAGGAGATGCTTGCCGTTTTTCCACTGGAAGAAGTGAGCAATAAAGTCGGCACGGGTTGCGCGAGGTGCCTTGACACGCTGGGAAAAAACGGCATCGTCGTCTTCAATGTATCTTCCGGTGGTGAGGACGTTGTCAATGTCTTGTGTGGCTTGCTCGACGTTGCGCTCGACATCCATAGTGAAACGAGGGGTCTCTGGAATGGTAAGACGGAAGTAAAGGGCAATGACACCAGGAACGCATCCAAGACCAATGAGGAGACGCCAAGTGTAGTCGACGGGAACAACACAAGGGTAGGGCGCCGCAAGGATGGCATCCTTGTATGCAGAAACAACGATGATTGCAACGAGAGAAGAAGCTGGTGAAGGATTCATTGGAGCGATTCTGTGTTTAGATGACAAACGTACCAAATTGACCCCATCCTTGGAAGGCGAATACGGCCGTCATAAGACGGCCACGGATACGGGTGGCGGCGAACTCGGATGAAATGATGGCACTTAGGGGATAATCACCACCAATACCGACGCCCATCTGACCAAGGAGCGGTGAGGAAGTGTGTATGGATCGAACGTAGTGGAAGGACTGACAATGAAGCGCCATACGATGAGAACACCGATGATGCCGACAGCGGGTGCTTGACCAGAAAGAGCCTGACCGAAAGTGGCGATGATCATGATCATGAGCTCAATCCCGTCTAGATGGTTGGAATTTAGAATGATAATAGGGGGACGATCTAGGCTGGTTTACTTACACATGCGCTTACGACCGAGGACATCCGCAAGCCAACCAAAGATGAGCTGACCGAACAAGTTTCCGACGGGGGTGGCAGCCTTGACACCGGTGGACTGCCAAGTGGAGAGGGCAGCTAAACGTACGGGTTGGATAGGGGAAATGGAGAGAGCAGGATAAGTGGACATACCGTTTTTACCGTAGACATAATTGAGCATGGAGGCACCAATGTTGATAGCAAAGATGTCATAGCTAGGAGAGGGTCACGTGATCACATTATGGGGGGTAAGAATGTGCGACTCACGCATCGGTGAAGAAACCGACCCCCGCGACTAAACAGACTTTAACATGGAACCAACTATGAGGGTGAGATGGAGCAAAAAAAAAAAACAAGGAAAGAGAGCATACGAGAAGGGAGCATTGTCGATCTCTGCTAGAGCAGCGCGACGACGCTCGTTGAGCTCGGTGATATTGACCTGTGTCTGGCGCTTCTCGGTGTAGGAGCCGTGTTCGGAGAGCTGCTCGATTACGTTGGCCATTGTGAAGAGCCCTCAAAGCAAGGGAAGATACGGGCGATACTCACATCAGATGGAGTAGGGTTTATAACTCGGCGCTGGGATGAGAAGAAATGAATGTCTACCCAATCCATCCAAGGCAATCCACCCGGTGCCTCGCACGTTCGTAAACGCGCCCAATCCTCTCTCCGTGTCCATCACATGTCATTTTACATTTAGATCCGCGTCCTCCATTCCCATACAGTTCTAGTACATCCTCTCTGAGGTACATCGCTTCCCAGATCTTCTTTGTAGCCTGATACGGCGGCCTAACTGGCCAAGCGATCCGGTTGCAATCACATAACAGCACATAAATTCGCAGGACGGGCAAGCATTGCTAACTTTGTAGTCCTGTGCTCATGATTCACGTTATCCTCCGTGTCTTTGACTGCAGTAGTACAGGAACTTTTCTAAGCGAATCTTGCTGTACTGGACAGCGCGGTGGCGGGCCTTCGCCACCGGTGACTTCGAGATGATGGAAGTACTCATCCACTTCCTGAACGCTCTCTCGACATGGGAATAGGAAACAAAATGACCCTCGTCATATACTAAAATCAACGATGGGAACTGCCAAGTTATATGCGTGAAGAATTAATAATGGACACGTGTGATGCACGCTGGTCCTGCTCGGATTCATCATGGTACGAAGGTAAAAGTGAGCGCATTCACCAAGTACTGATGGATTCAGAGACGACCGTGGCAGGAGGAGCGACTGACCGGTGGTGATAGGACATCGTCTTTCCAGGATTGAGTAAAGGAGTGACCAAGGTTATGGGTCGGATGTTGAGCTGGGAGAGTACATCCGCTTTAAGTGCCTATATTTACGCAGGGAGTACAAGGCCAAAGTTTCTGATAAAAGTTAGGGTAATCTCTGTAGCGCTCGAAACGACACACCGTTCTTGATGTATTCTCCGAATGCGAGTGCTCTCTCTACCTCGGCCTCATCTTTCAAGTTTCGGTTCTCTGTGGTGATCCGGTCAACATCATGAGCTAGAGTGGCTGGAAGGACGGAGCGGAGGTTTGGAAGAAGGACTTACTTTCATAGAGCTTCCTCAGCTTTCCATGGAAGTCATAGCTAGTGGAGAATGCGATCAGCACGCCATGGCAACGAACAGCGTCTGACTCACGAGGGCTCATAATCGCGCCCGAGACGATGGAGCTCTTTGTACAGGGCGAGAGCTCGCAAGCGCTGAGAGGCTCTGGTCGCCATAGAGCGCCGGAGATGTCTGCTAGGAGAGAGAGAGCGACAAACCCGCAAAGTGTGTGTACAATTCGGACAAGTGCGGGATCCGGCAATGTCATAATGACGAATCTGCGCATCCCTTAACTCGAGGGCAGCGTTTCGAGCCCCTTCCAAGTATTCCTTGGATCCCTTTGAAGGACATGTGATAGTATAATTTTGTATCTGGGGATCACACTGAATGTCAACCGCCTGATGTTACGTGGCTGGCGTTCAAATTAATCATTCGCTGTCCTGGGAGAACAGGCTTGGGAAACCAACGTTGGTGGTCCTACCAGCTGCCAGCCATTTAAGCATCCAACCAAATGTCCAGGAACGAAGAGAGTCAAAGTAACTCCTGCTGTCACCAATGACTTTTAGGAAGAATGAGCACTCGTTGGACGATGCTGTGCGTGGCCACATATGCCCCATTTGGCTTTCTCAGGTGCACTGCCCTGCCATAATGCTGTGTTTCACAACACTGGTATAGAGTCGACGATTTCATCACTCACTCACTCATTGATTTTTAAAGAGAGAATCATTGACACAGAATGCCCAAGGTGTGTATCCGTCAACACCGTTCGTCGTCTGGATCTGATTGTCATTGTGTGCTCAGAACAAGGGCAAGGTTCGTTCTTTTGCTGTCTGCCCTCACTCGCCCTCTCGCTCACCTCGCCTCACAGGGTGGAAAAAACCGCAGACGTGGAAAAAATGAGAACGAGGACGACAAGCGCGAACTCGTCTTTCGCGAAGATGGTCAAGAGTATGCCCAGGTCATAAAGATGCTGGGCAACGGCCGCCTGGAAGCCCAGTGCTTTGATGGTCAGAAGCGATTAGCCCACATCAGAGGGAAAATGCGAAAGAAGGCAAGCATGGGCCCTCTACTGATCCCTCATGATTATCTCAACGATGAACTTTACAGGTCTGGATCAACCAGGGAGACATAGTGTTGCTTTCGCTTCGTGAGTTCCAAGACGACAAAGCAGATGTCATCGTCAAGTACACCGCTGACGAAGCCAGAAATCGCGAGTTATCTTGTCATCATCGCTAGGATCTGTCGCTGACTCGACCCTACAGTGAAAGCCTATGGCGAGCTTCCAGAAAGCGCGAAAATTAACGAAACAGATACATTCCCCGAAGAGGACGGCGAATGCACATTCGAGTTCGGTGACGAAGGAGAAGTCGATATCGACGATATTTAACCCTCTCCATGTACCAAGTTGTCATCGCTTCTGTAAGAAACACTTTCATTAGAATCCTTCCGGATCATCTCAGCTCCCTCATAGATCTCATTTTATAATGTTCCATGCAACCTTGGTTTCTTTTACTGTCTTACTGCGGATGAGCATGCATTCATAGATGTGTCATTAGCAACTTACTGCAGTGTATATCGGAGGATGGTCTTATTTTCATTTACGTGCAGTTGTTCTCGCTTTTGTTTCCTAGGATCACTACATGTCTCACCCTAGAACGAGCCATTCGCAGTATCTCATCTCATTAAAAGTAGAGTTTGCATGTCAGGTATGCATCCCTTTTCTATCGTAAGATACTCGACGATGTCCTGCGCTTTACATTTTATGGCGGCTTTCACCATCTCTGGAGTAACCTCAACCCTGTCCTCCAGCTTTCGCCGTTTCCCGTTGGCCTCGCATTTCGAGGATGACGTTCCCCTGTCCATCCTTTCCACAAGCATCCTGACTAGGCCTAGGTCTTTGCGATGGATGGCGATGATTATGGCAAGGTTGCGCTTCCAAGCTGGTGTAGCACCGTGATCCAACAGGAACCGTACGAGCGGGATAAACCCGACTTGTACAGCCTTAGTCAAGGCGTACCCGTCATGCGAATTGGCGTTCGGGGGGTGCAAACGAGGACAAGCGTATAGATACCGGAGGAAAGGCAATGGGGGGTCTCGATCAGACCAGTCCGTCGACCGGCGGACGAGCGCACGAAACAGTCGCCTCGGCAGCTCTGGCGCTGATTCCGTTTCTCCGGAGACCCTCGTTCGAAAATATACCTCGAGAACGTCTTTGGTGCATAACGGATAGAGCAGCATTTTGGTGAGGACGCCGTCCTTCCGGATGCGGGATGGGTCGGTGCATGCGACGAGGTATTGTGCACGGTAAGATGGAGGGGAGGACGTGAAAATTCCATAAAGAGCCTTGCATGTCTGCGGAAGCGTGTCGGATGTTGCAAAGAGTTGTATTTCGTATAGCAACTAATGTGAATGTCAGAAATTTCGAGGGACGATCAATCAATATTTTAATCTTCGTACCTCGACCGGTAAAGTTATGAGGGTATGCATGCCAAGTCTAGGGATCGTCTGGCAACGGTACAAGTTACGCAGACACGGGACATACACATAGATCTAGCAGGATTCTGTATTTGTGTTGGCCCCTGACTCGAAACTATGTCACATGACTCCTTGATACCGTACGCTCTCTGTGACAACTCGGATGAATTAGCTAGTCTATTTTCCTTGCTCTCGACGCGTGGATACTGGCAAACTTGATTTATCGCATACATTCAGCCTCGGGCAACCCATTGTTCGCAACGAAACAACAAACGTCGTTAAATGCTACTTTAAGCTTTCTCGAGCGGGTCCTTTCTCTGGTCAAGGTGTTCTTGAAGCAATTGCTTGGCGTCAACTTCGTCCCCAAAGATGACCGCCATCTCCTCCAGGGATTTACCTATGCGACAGGTCAAAACAACACGTAACCAGGAAACCTCTGGAAGTACTTGCCTTTTGTTTCTGGGAAGAATGCCGCGATGATGATAAAGTCCATTGCGTTCAGACAAACGAAGAGTAGGTAGAATTTCCAACCAACGCTGGCCATCCCAATCGGTGACGTTTCAGCCAGCACTACGTTGAATAACCAGTTCGTGCACGTAGCAACGCCCGTGCCAATGGAGCGCATCCGGGTAGGAAATACCTGATGGTCCCTCGGTCAGCACAGCTGTGATGCAACTCTGGGAACTAGATCGACTGACTTCTGAGGCGAGTACCCAGCTGACGGGTCCGAAGCTTGATGAGAAGGTGGCGCTTATCAAGAAGATCATTCCAATAGCAGCTTTTTGAGCAGCCAGATTCTGGTTTTCACCTGGGGGGAACGATGCTATTAAAGCAGACAAGATGCTGAACAAAGCCACGAAGGACGCGGCACAAAACATCAGGGGTTTCTTGCGGCCGATCCAATCCAGGATAAAGATAATGAAACTAGTGACGTTCGTCAGGGATGGTAACGCAAGGTTGCGCTGATGATACGCACAAGAGGTTCGCAATCGGCCCGATTGCTCCATGGATCCCTTGAACAAGAAGAGATTGGCCAGAGGTCAAGCCTAATGATTCGTACAGCTGTGGCCCATAATAGTTGATGACTTGTCATGCATCAGGTGTCCATAGGAAAGTGTTCCAGCTCGAGAACTCAAGTACTCACCGTTGATGCCAGTAAATTGCGTGAAAGCCTGTACACCCATAGCAACCAGAGTTCTTCGTCGCATCGCAGGAGTAGCCCACAGGTCGCCAACACTTCGACTTCGTACAAGGGCATCGGCCTTGATTTGGTCATGCATCTGCGCAAACTCCAGATCTGCCGCACTCCTGGCTTCTGGGGTATCAATGCCATGAAGTTTGTAAACAACCTCCAGAGCTTCGTCGTCTCGGTCCATTTCGAGTAACCAACGCTGGTGGCGGGTGAGTGCTCGGGCTCGAGCTTTCGAAACCACCAAACGCAGGTATACATACTGGACTGTAGGGTAAGAACTGGATGCCTATCAAAAGCATACCCGCTGGAACCATCTATGCGCAAAGGTATGTCTTGTATGTCCAAGATCGTCACCAAACACTCACCTGAAGACCTAACGGAAGTCTCCAAGATACGTTAGTATTCAGGAAAGAACACCCATAGCCGACCTAGTCACTGTTGTTCATATACGCGGATCGGGGTGGTATACAACTCACCCAATTTGCAACATTAAAGCCTATACCGATCATCTGCTGGTTCAGACCGACCATAAAACCTCTGATCTTTGGTGGCGCAATCTCGGTCTGGAGTGAAGAATCAAGTTAGCATCGATCGTCCAACACACTGAAGGTGCACGCTACATTGTAAAGCGGTACTGTCATAGACAAAATACTGATATACTTATCACTCAGTGGTTATTTTCTGTCTGACATGGAGCACGGACCCAATTGCAAAGCCGGCGAAAATGCGACCGACGAGCATACACCCCATGTTCGGCGCTCCTGACTGCATAGCGCAACCGCAGAGGGCCCAGACAGCCCCAAACTAGGATGAAGGCATTGAGTAAGGTGATCAACACATTTAAAAAGTCAGTCTCGCCTGTATAGTCCGCTTGCGCCCCCATTTGTCATTGGTCCTGTTTCGTTGAGTATTCCGTTTGTTGTGGGAGAGATGTCAACTTACCAAGCCGCACCCATAGCTCCAAAGAAGCAGCCACCTGAAAGCACTCACATCAACATCAGCCACGGATTACTGGTCACTTGCCACTGAATGTTGAAACCACTGCACCGATCATGGCGTTACTCGGGTTGTGGAAGAAGGTCATGAATTGGTCAAGGGTTTTAACCGAAGATATAATGCCGCTGCACCAGGTCGTCAAACATGACGCAGTCAGAGTAGAACAACAATTTACCTGTCATAGCTGCAAAGAAGAAGTAGCATTCCTTTTCAGCCATCCAAGAAACTGTGCATGAAATTGTTCGACCTACCCGAATAGGAATGCACCTTCAAGCGACTGCAACTGAGCAAGCGTGGGCAAGGAAGACGAGGTTGGCATACATATGGCACTGAAGAGTGCTACGAAGATGTTGTAAAATATCCCCATGCACTCGAATGCTTAGGATTTTTTGGGACTTGAGAAGGCACCTGAACGCACAATTGATCAACTTGCTGTCCTTCTGTCTATACTTATATCTCTCGGCACTCGGAGAAACGGTGGGAAGTAGTAGCGGATCACGTATCGATGATAACACAATCATTGGGGCCCCGCGCATGTTGATGAGGGGTTTCAGAGTTGTGGGACCCGCTCATTGCATCGCCCGGGCCGGTATTCATGTTTCAACAACGAATTGGGTTTCTTCTCATCCAGGTAACATCACTACGAGTCGTCTGTCGTCTCCGGGGACAAATACTGAAAACATCTGGTTCAGCGAAGATAATTCCAGGAAGAGATAGTTCAGATAAATAGTCTGCGCTGGATCGTGCAAAAGGTGAACATTTTCTTCCGGCGGGGATAGGTCAGGAACAAAGTCCCGGATATCGGACCTCAGAGAACAGACCTAACGTCACAGACTCACAGGAATACTTCGTAGTGGGAAGTCAACTTAGCACAGTAGCAAGAAACTTGAAGCTATCAGAACGGTCACGACATATGTTACACCTTCAATACTGTTTTCAGTCGATGTTTACCACCTCTGACGGTGGGAAGTAGAGGGGGAGGAACTGCCTGAGAGCACCTTTACTCAGTAACCCCCAAGATTCAAGATAAAAGCCACATACTCGTAAGTAGCCCTGTCTCTGTCGCTGAAAACTACAAAAATTACACGCTTAAGCTGCGCAAGGTGAGTTGAGTTCGCGGTGATCGGTGTCCGATGGTTGACTGGCGTCACACTACCTTCTCGCCGTCCTCTTCATTTAATATTTCCCAGACAGATTTCAGTGCGACCTCTGTAGCGTCTCTGATGGGATAGCCGTACACGCCCGTAGAGATGCATGGGAAGGCCTGTGTTTCATATATTCACAATAACCGAGGTGGGTGAGATTCCATACTTACAATAGTCTCACAATTATTGGCGATCGCCAACCGCAAACATGCTTTGTAGCAAGACTCGAGTAACCTTTCGCAGTTTGCAGCTTGGTCAGACGAATAGATCGGCCCGACGGCATGGATGACATGTTTTCTGCCCACAGATTGATAGTGTAAGAGGCATCCGATGAGGAGGCACCGACGTACGCAGGAAGGCTATACCCGCCAGTTATCTTTGCATCCCCAGTTTTGCAGCCATTCAATGTCTGACCTGGATCTCATCTATGAGAAGGTACTGAAAACGTGGAGCCCGCCATCCGACATACATTCTTCTAAGAGCCTTGGACCGGCGGCGCGATGGATGGCACCATCAACTGCAGGATATGAGCGTCGCTAGACTGTATAGGAAGAAAATATAACAGTTTCGTACCTCCTCCTCCACCTTCAAGGTAAAGCTCATCAGCCAGAGGTTATCAACGCGGGGGTCATGCGAGCTGTACTGGGAGCTGCTTAAGACTCACCTTGCAGAGTTGAGTTTGCTGCGTTCACAACTGCATCTATCTCAAGTTTGGTGATGTCTCCGTTACTTCCGGTGCCAGAGGGGAGATTGGTTCAGTTCCAATGCCACCGTCTGAACCGAGCTCTCACTCACTAAAGAGATACTTGGTTCAAAGTGCTGTTCCGGGGTGGATAGTACCGTAGGGACTGCGGTTGCCAGGCAGCACGAACTTGAAGGACCGCGCTTCGATAGAGTTCACCTATCGTTGGGATTTCGTTCAACAGTATCGGCATCGCTTGACGAAACAGTGTTGCTGGATCCAGTTGTTCAGCATTTGGCATGACACAAATGGCAGCTTTTCACATGATCACAACAGTCACATCACAAGTTCATTGAATGTACAGTACTTTGCGTGTGTCAGGTAAGATGAATCTATCAACATAACCAGAAAATTGAATTAACGAATGTCATTGTGGCCATGACTAGTAAGTTGCACGTAGAGTATAATGAAGCCATTCAAAGTCAGGTTCAATGATACCTGCGTGCATAAGTAGCAGAACACGCAGATGAATTCTGAGCAAGCATACAAAGGATCGACTGCAACAACAAATGTCCTTCATACAAAGGACATGACCTTAATCAATCAATTCACACAGATAAGCAAACTGGACAGCATACTCAGGGGTGTCCTGAATAGGTGGCGACAAGAGGTATGTTGTCAAGCCGAGTTAATTCGGGGGTAGGGGATCCGGCAAGTGAGCGTTCAGCCAATGTACGCTCGGCAATCGTGGCAGTTGGCTGAATACTGTTCGTCTGCGACTGCGTGGCGGTGAATCGATCTCGTTCGAGTGAGTCGGGAGTCCGAGCCACCGTAGTAACTGGTTGATTGTGAGGATAATATGATATGCGTTGTGAGGACATGAAATCGTAAACAGTAAACCTTCAAGGTAGTGAATATAGAGCGTTATGTGTGAATGACAAATGCTCACTCTTCCTCTAATTGTCTGAACTCGGGCTTCATCTTATCCAGGTTAGGGTTAACCTTGCGTTTCGAGTGAGTGAGTGGCTTTTCCACCATCAAGAACTCGTCAAGTTCATGAGTAACATCAAAGTTTGCCCTTTTCGCCTGTACTTATGAAGTCAGTAAGTATACAATATTCGCTAACGGTGCACTGACGTCGGGTACGAATGGGGGCTGAGCTGATTTGGAGCTCAGATGATTCCAATCTACTCCCGACAACCATGGATGATCTTTGATGTCCTGAAATCCCGCGCCTCCGGGCTTACAACCAAGGCGTTGATTGACATTGCGTTCGAGGAGCTGCAGACCACGTCTTGTGACTGTCCATACCACAGAAAGTGCATAGCACTTACCCCCTGAATAAAGTTGACGCCTTGCGAACTGCATTTCCGGCTTACATCATCGGGGAACTTTAGGGTGTCGTTCGTTATTGATTTTCTCATTTTTTCGGCGGTGCGTCCATCGAACGGCCGGTAGTTGAATAGAAGTTCGTATGCAGTAATTCCGAGACTCCACCAATCTATACACCAGGTATACCCCCTCCTCCCTATTACCTCCGGAGCCATGTAAGCCATGCTACCGGCGACGCTGGTGTGTAACCGACGCTCTGAATAATGGATTGCAACATTGAAGTCTGTGATGTGTGCATGCCCTTGGGCGTCGAGGAGAATGTTATCAGGTTTTATATCGCTAGATGAGATGATCCATCACCGAGGATAGACGCCCAAATAAGAGCAAAGCATACCGATGGATGATCCTCCGTTTGTGGAGGTACACCAAGGCAGATATGAGTTCAGTCATCCAGAAACGTACGACGGGCTCGGAGAGATTTCCGTTGCGTTCGAGGTGGACTTGGGGAGGAAGTCTAAGTGCGGCAAGGAAACCTCATAACATGACTCACATCGAAGGTCACCTCCGAGCATAAGGTCCAGGACAAAAAAGCAATTCTCATCGTCTTGAAACGCGTATCGTAAATTCACGACGAAAGGATGGTCGACCTGGGACAAACATGTGGATAGAGACGGTAAGGCGGCATGCGTGACGAACCTCTTCCAGAAGCCGGCGCTCTTGAATTATATTTGCGACTGCCTTTTGTTTAACGCATTTTGATTTGTCAATGTACTTGAGTGCGTATACTTGTTTTGTCTTCTTGTGTTCGACTACCCTGACCTAGTTCAAGGGGGGAATAACGATATCGTCGTGAGTGCCGTTCTGCAGAAGCCAATCGGTTGTCGCGACCGCTTGCCTTTCCAAAAGCGCCCTTGCCAACTGCTCGATGGAGCTCGAAATGAAAGAGATTTACTTCAGAATCAAAATCGACTGGCTCAGAAAAACAGCATCCCATGGTTCGTGCGAGAGAAAGGAAAGTTGAAGGAAGGACAGGACATGAACCAAAGTTTAAGTATTGACTTCTCGAGAACAAGAACGTACCAAAAGTAACACCCCTGTGTAATCTTTTGTGCCTAGTATGGCAACACCAACGCTGAAGCGGTGATTCGGTGGCAATACAAAGTTATGTAGTAAACGCATGGCTTGACCCAAGACTGGTTTGCGTTGTTCTCCCATGGACTTTGAGGAGCAACTGAGCCACGGCCAACCAACGGCACCAACGCAAGATTTCTTGGCCACCGTCAAGGTGTTTCCGTTGATACCATATTTGAAGAAAGACGTTACCGTCAGTCGTGTCCTCTTCCTTCCCTTCTTGTTTTAACTTGGTCTGCAGAGCTCCATAGGTTCGTGCACTTATCAAAGACACAGTCTGTGCTCGCTGACTTCTTCACTGCAGACACCCCATTGAGTTGGGAGTGAGTTTCTGCATCCATTGACCACATATTCTTGACAACACCTTGCTGAAGGCAACTTACCGCTGCCGATGTCAATTTCGCCGTAGTGCGACCATTGGTACTTAAATATGCACGACTCCAGAACATGGCCATCGTGTATGCCTGCATGGTTGCTCGGTCCTACTTTCTGTCTCGGGCTTCAACAGAGTTGGCGCATTCAAGTGTCCTGGCTTCCCAAGCCACACTTTGCGAGATCCTGGCGCTGAAACTTCTCTGCCACTTTGCGTCTAGCAAAGTACAGTTAGTCGCGGTTCTGACCACGCCTTGGAATCCGTTGGCCGGGGCACCGCTTGACGTGGTGGAAGAAGTCAAGCAAGTGCTAGGTACAGAAGAAGCCCTGGAGAGTTTGCAGAGCGCCATCGAGGTTGGTGTTGATCATTTCTCTCACAGTTATCCTGCGTAAGATGTGCTGATGTAGATGGCAATATCAACAAAAGCCAAGGCCTTCCTCGCGTCCACCATCGTACAAAGTGTTGTCGATGATATATACACCGGTCGTATTATCTTTACCATCGTCGCAAATAGATCTCTTGTGGCCGACAACTACAAACAGCGCGCTATCGAGATGTACGATGTCCGGAATGCCCCATTTCTTGACCATTATAGGTTAGACTCCGATTTTAGATCCTTTTTTTTCATGTTCACCCTCTATCTAGGTTGAGAGTTCCCCGTTATTCGAACATCTTGCATTTTTTGAGCATCGTGATGCTTACGCTGACCTTCGTGCTTTGCTTGCGCAGTATGTTGACCTTCCAGAGCGGGGACTAGGCTAATTTCTAGTAGCACAACATACCGAAAGTGTACCCACGTGGGAATTGGTCTTCCTTGTGTTTGCCACCGCATTTACGTTGCAAGAATACACGGCTTCGCGAGAATATGGCTGGCGCAGTGAGTATTTTCCCTAGATTGAACCTGGGGCGTGCCTCACTTCTGTGGTGTCTGACAGTTTACATATCTAATGTGAGCGCCCCATATTCATTACGTACATGAACTCATGGTTGCTCTGGATAACAGGTATGGAATGCATTTGATACATCATTTGTCCTAGTTTTCTTGGCGTATGTTGGGCTCCGCATGAAAGGACTCATATGTGACGAAGGTCTCACGTTTCACGATGTTGCGCGCTTGGCATCTCACCATTTTGAACAGTTGACACCTCAAAGCTAGCGTTCGATCTGTTGTCTTGCGGCGCATGTATTCTTGTCCCGCGGTGCGTTCCTGTCGTTTAATCAGTCAGCACTCATACCAACGATCATATGGCTCTTAGCCTGGCTTTCTATGCTATTGCCGATAACGTCATTGTCCTGTGAGTGCAGGCAACACTGAATGACAATCATGCTGATCCGTTTCAGTGCGTTGCGGGCGATGATTTCTGAGTTCGTGTTCTTCATATGTATTGCCGCGACGTGCTTTTCTGGTTTGCTCTTGACCTTGTACACGCTCGG